>JAKSXO010000032.1:0-282500 GCA_024509115.1 Crotalus helleri
TAGGTAGGTAGGTAAATTGATAGATACAGATAGGTAGGTAGGTAGATAGATAGATAGATAGATAGATAGATAGATAGATAGATAGATAGATAGATAGATAGATAGATAGAGATAGGTATGTAGGTAGATTGATAGATACAGATAGGTAGGTAGGTAGATAGATAGATACAGATATGTAGGTAGGTAAATAGATAGATAGAGATAGGTAGGTAGGTAGATAGATAGATAGAGATAGGTAGGTAGGTAGATAGATAAATACAGATTGGTAGGTAGGTAGATAGATAGATAGAGATAGGTAGGTAGGTAGATTGATAGATACAGATAGGTAGGTAGGTAGATAGATAAATACAGATAGGTAGGTAGGTAGATAGATAGATAGAGATAGGTAGGTAGGTAGATTGATAGATAGACTTAGGTAGGTAGGTAGATTGATAGATACAGATAGGTAGATAGATAGATAGATACAGATAGGTAGGTAGGTAGATAGATAGATAGAGAGAGGTAGGTAGGTAGATAGATAAATACAGATAGGTAGGTAGCTAGGTAGATAGATAAAGATAGGTAGGTAGGTAGATAGATAGATAGAGATAGGTAGGTAGGTAGGTAGGTAGATAGAGATAGGTAGGTAGGTAGATAGATAGATAGAGATAGGTAGGTAGGTAGATTGATAGATACAGATAGGTAGGTAGGTAGATAGATAGATAGAGACAGGTAGGTAAGTGGGTAGATAGATAGAGATAGGTAGGTAGGTAGATAGATACAGATAGGTAGGTAGGTAGATAGATAGAGATAGGTAGGTAGGTAGATTGATAGATAGAGATAGGTAGGTAGGTAGATTGATAGATACAGATATGTAGGTAGGTAGATAGATAGATACAGATAGGTAGGTAGGTAGATAGATAGAGATAGGTAGGTAGGTAGGTAGGTAGATAGATAGATAGATAGAGATAGGTAGGTAGGTAGATAGATAGATACAGATAGGTAGGTAGGTAGATAGATAGATAGACATAGGTAGGTAGGTAGATTGATAGATACAGATAGGTAGATAGATAGATAGATACAGATAGGTTGGTAGGTAGATAGATAGATAGAGATAGGTAGGTAGGTAGATAGATAGATAGAGATAGGTAGGTAGGTAGATAGATAGATACAGATAGGTAGGTAGTTAGATAGATAGATAGAGATAGATAGGTAGGTAGATTGATAGAGACAGATAGGTAGGTAGGTATTTAGATAGAGATAGGTAGGTAGGTAGATTGATAGATACAGATAGGTAGGTAGGTAGATAGATAGATAGAGATAGGTAGGTAGGTAGATAGATAGATAGAGATAGGTAGGTAGGTAGATAGATAGATACAGATAGGTAGGTAGTTAGATAGATACAGATAGGTAGGTAGGTAGATAGATAGATAGAGATAGGTAGGTAAGTAGATAGATAGATACAGATAGGTAGGTAGGTAGATTGATAGATACAGATAGGTAGGTAGGTAGATAGATAGAGGTAGGTAGGTAGGTAGGTAGATAAATACAGATAGGTAGGTAGGTAGGTAGATAGATAGAGATAGGTAGGTAGGTAGATTGATAGATACAGATAGGTAGGTAGGTAGATAGATAAATACAGATAGGTAGGTAGGTAGATAGATAGATAGAGATAGGTAGGTAGGTAGATTGATAGATAGACTTAGGTAGGTAGGTAGATTGATAGATACAGATAGGTAGATAGATAGATAGATACAGATAGGTAGGTAGGTAGATAGATAGATAGAGAGAGGTAGGTAGGTAGATAGATAAATACAGATAGGTAGGTAGCTAGGTAGATAGATAAAGATAGGTAGGTAGGTAGATAGATAGATAGAGATAGGTAGGTAGGTAGGTAGGTAGATAGAGATAGGTAGGTAGGTAGATAGATAGATAGAGATAGGTAGGTAGGTAGATTGATAGATACAGATAGGTAGGTAGGTAGATAGATAGATAGAGACAGGTAGGTAAGTGGGTAGATAGATAGAGATAGGTAGGTAGGTAGATAGATACAGATAGGTAGGTAGGTAGATAGATAGAGATAGGTAGGTAGGTAGATTGATAGATAGAGATAGGTAGGTAGGTAGATTGATAGATACAGATATGTAGGTAGGTAGATAGATAGATACAGATAGGTAGGTAGGTAGATAGATAGAGATAGGTAGGTAGGTAGGTAGGTAGATAGATAGATAGATAGAGATAGGTAGGTAGGTAGATAGATAGATACAGATAGGTAGGTAGGTAGATAGATAGATAGACATAGGTAGGTAGGTAGATTGATAGATACAGATAGGTAGATAGATAGATAGATACAGATAGGTTGGTAGGTAGATAGATAGATAGAGATAGGTAGGTAGGTAGATAGATAGATAGAGATAGGTAGGTAGGTAGATAGATAGATACAGATAGGTAGGTAGTTAGATAGATAGATAGAGATAGATAGGTAGGTAGATTGATAGAGACAGATAGGTAGGTAGGTATTTAGATAGAGATAGGTAGGTAGGTAGATTGATAGATACAGATAGGTAGGTAGGTAGATAGATAGATAGAGATAGGTAGGTAGGTAGATAGATAGATAGAGATAGGTAGGTAGGTAGATAGATAGATACAGATAGGTAGGTAGTTAGATAGATACAGATAGGTAGGTAGGTAGATAGATAGATAGAGATAGGTAGGTAAGTAGATAGATAGATACAGATAGGTAGGTAGGTAGATTGATAGATACAGATAGGTAGGTAGGTAGATAGATAGAGGTAGGTAGGTAGGTAGGTAGATAAATACAGATAGGTAGGTAGGTAGGTAGATAGATAGAGATAGGTAGGTAGGTAGATTGATAGATACAGATAGGTAGGTAGGTAGATAGATAGATACAGATATATAGGTAGGTAAATAGATAGATAGAGATAGGTAGGTAGGTAGATAGATAGATAGAGATAGGTAGGTAGGTAGATAGATAAATACAGATTGGTAGGTAGGTAGATAGATAGATAGAGATAGGTAGGTAGGTAGATTGATAGATACAGATAGGTAGGTAGGTAGATAGATAAATACAGATAGGTAGGTAGGTAGATAGATAGATAGAGATAGGTAGGTAGGTAGATTGATAGATAGACTTAGGTAGGTACGTAGATTGATAGATACAGATAGGTAGATAGATAGATAGATACAGATAGGTAGGTAGGTAGATAGATAGATAGATAGAGAGAGGTAGGTAGGTAGATAGATAAATACAGATAGGTAGGTAGGTAGGTAGATAGATAAAGATAGGTAGGTAGGTAGATAGATAGATAGAGATAGGTAGGTAGGTAGGTAGATAGAGATAGGTAGGTAGGTAGATAGATAGATAGAGATAGGTAGGTAGGTAGATTGATAGATACAGATAGGTAGGTAGGTAGATAGATAGATAGAGACAGGTAGGTAAGTGGGTAGATAGATAGAGATAGGTAGGTAGGTAGATAGATACAGATAGGTAGGTAGGTAGATAGATAGAGATAGGTAGGTAGGTAGATTGATAGATAGAGATAGGTAGGTAGGTAGATTGATAGATACAGATATGTAGGTAGGTAGATAGATAGATACAGATAGGTAGGTAGGTAGATAGATAGAGATAGGTAGGTAGGTAGGTAGATAGATAGATAGATAGATAGAGATAGGTAGGTAGGTAGATAGATAGATACAGATAGGTAGGTAGGTAGATAGATAGATAGACATAGGTAGGTAGGTAGATTGATAGATACAGATAGGGAGATAGATAGATAGATACAGATAGGTAGGTAGGTAGATAGATAGATAGAGATAGGTAGGTAGGTAGATAGATAGATAGAGATAGGTAGGTAGGTAGATAGATAGATACAGATAGGTAGGTAGTTAGATAGATAGATAGAGATAGATAGGTAGGTAGATTGATAGAGACAGATAGGTAGGTAGGTATTTAGATAGAGATAGGTAGGTAGGTAGATTGATAGATACAGATAGGTAGGTAGGTAGATAGATAGATAGAGATAGGTAGGTAGGTAGATAGATAGATAGAGATAGGTAGGTAGGTAGATAGATAGATACAGATAGGTAGGTAGTTAGATAGATACAGATAGGTAGGTAGGTAGATAGATAGATAGAGATAGGTAGGTAAGTAGATAGATAGATACAGATAGGTAGGTAGGTAGATTGATAGATACAGATAGGTAGGTAGGTAGATAGATAGAGGTAGGTAGGTAGGTAGGTAGATAAATACAGATAGGTAGGTAGGTAGGTAGATAGATAGAGATAGGTAGGTAGGTAGATAGATAGATAGAGATAGGTAGGCAGGTAGATTGATAGATACAGATAGGTAGGTAGGTAGATAGATACAGATAGGTAGGTAGGTAGATAGATAGATAGAGATAGGTAGGTAAGTAGATAGATAGATACAGATAGGTAGGTAGGTAGATTGATAGATACAGATAGCTAGGTAGGTAGATAGATAAATACAAAGAGGTAGGTAGGTAGATATATAGATACAGATAGGTAGGTAGGTAGATAGATAAATACAGATAGGTAGGTAGGTAGATAGATAGAGATAGGTAGGTAGGTAGATTGATAGATACAGATAGGTAGGTAGGTAGGTAGATAGATAAATACAGATAGGTAGATAGGTAGGTAGATAGATAGAGATAGGTAGGTAGGTAGATAGATAGATAGAGATAGGTAGGCAGGTAGATTGATAGATACAGATAGGTAGGTAGGTAGATAGATACAGATAGGTAGGTAGGTAGATAGATAGATAGAGATAGGTAGGTAAGTAGATAGATAGATACAGATAGGTAGGTAGGTAGATTGATAGATACAGATAGCTAGGTAGGTAGATAGATAAATACAAAGAGGTAGGTAGGTAGATATATAGATACAGATAGGTAGGTAGGTAGATAGATAAATACAGATAGGTAGGTAGGTAGATAGATAGAGATAGGTAGGTAGATTGATAGATACAGATAGGTAGGTAGGTAGATAGATAAATACAGATAGGTAGATAGGTAGGTAGATAGATAGAGATAGGTAGGTAGGTAGATAGATAGAGATAGGTAGGTAGGTAGATTGATAGATACAGATAGGTAGGTAGGTAGATAGATAAAACAGATAGGTAGGTAGGTACGTAGATAGATAGAGATAGGTAGGTAGGTAGATAGATATATAGAGATAAGTAGTTAGGTAGATTGATAGATACAGATAGGTAGGTAAGTAGATAGATAGATACAGATAGGTAGGTAGGTAGATAGATAGATAGAGATAGGTAGGGAGGTAGATAGATACAGAGGTAGGTAGGTAGATAGATAGAGATAGGTAGGTAGGTAGATAGATAGATACAGATAGGTAGGTAGTTAGATAGATAGATAGAGATAGATAGGTAGGTAGATTGATAGAGACAGATAGGTAGGTAGGTATTTAGATAGAGATAGGTAGGTAGGTAGATTGATAGATACAGATAGGTAGGTAGGTAGATAGATAGATAGAGATAGGTAGGTAGGTAGATAGATAGATAGAGATAGGTAGGTAGGTAGATAGATAGATACAGATAGGTAGGTAGTTAGATAGATACAGATAGGTAGGTAGGTAGATAGATAGATAGAGATAGGTAGGTAAGTAGATAGATAGATACAGATAGGTAGGTAGGTAGATTGATAGATACAGATAGGTAGGTAGGTAGATAGATAGAGGTAGGTAGGTAGGTAGGTAGATAAATACAGATAGGTAGGTAGGTAGGTAGATAGATAGAGATAGGTAGGTAGGTAGATAGATAGATAGAGATAGGTAGGCAGGTAGATTGATAGATACAGATAGGTAGGTAGGTAGATAGATACAGATAGGTAGGTAGGTAGATAGATAGATAGAGATAGGTAGGTAAGTAGATAGATAGATACAGATAGGTAGGTAGGTAGATTGATAGATACAGATAGCTAGGTAGGTAGATAGATAAATACAAAGAGGTAGGTAGGTAGATATATAGATACAGATAGGTAGGTAGGTAGATAGATAAATACAGATAGGTAGGTAGGTAGATAGATAGAGATAGGTAGGTAGGTAGATTGATAGATACAGATAGGTAGGTAGGTAGGTAGATAGATAAATACAGATAGGTAGATAGGTAGGTAGATAGATAGAGATAGGTAGGTAGGTAGATAGATAGATAGAGATAGGTAGGCAGGTAGATTGATAGATACAGATAGGTAGGTAGGTAGATAGATACAGATAGGTAGGTAGGTAGATAGATAGATAGAGATAGGTAGGTAAGTAGATAGATAGATACAGATAGGTAGGTAGGTAGATTGATAGATACAGATAGCTAGGTAGGTAGATAGATAAATACAAAGAGGTAGGTAGGTAGATATATAGATACAGATAGGTAGGTAGGTAGATAGATAAATACAGATAGGTAGGTAGGTAGATAGATAGAGATAGGTAGGTAGATTGATAGATACAGATAGGTAGGTAGGTAGATAGATAAATACAGATAGGTAGATAGGTAGGTAGATAGATAGAGATAGGTAGGTAGGTAGATAGATAGAGATAGGTAGGTAGGTAGATTGATAGATACAGATAGGTAGGTAGGTAGATAGATAAAACAGATAGGTAGGTAGGTACGTAGATAGATAGAGATAGGTAGGTAGGTAGATAGATAGATAGAGATAAGTAGTTAGGTAGATTGATAGATACAGATAGGTAGGTAAGTAGATAGATAGATACAGATAGGTAGGTAGGTAGATAGATAGATAGAGATAGGTAGGGAGGTAGATAGATACAGAGGTAGGTAGGTAGATAGATAGAGATAGGTAGGTAGGTAGATAGATAGATAGACATAGGTAGGTAGGTAGATTGATAGATACAGATAGGTAGGTAGGTAGATAGATAGAGATAGGTAGGTAGGTAGATAGATAGAGATAGGTAGGTAGGTAGATAGATACAGATAGGTAGGTAGGTAGATAGATAGAGATAGGTAGGTAGGTAGATTGATAGATACAGATAGGTAGGTAGGTAGATAGATAGAGATAGGTAGGTAGGTAGATAGATACAGATAGGTAGGTAGGTAGATAGATAGATAGAGATAGGTAGGTAAGTAGATAGATAGCTACAGATAGGTAGGTAGGTAGATAGATACATAGAGATAGGTAGGTAGGTAGATTGATAGATACAGATAGGTAGGTAGGTAGATAGATAGATACAGATAGATAGGTAGGTAGATAGATAGATAGAGATAGGTAGGTAGGTAGATAGATAGATAGACATAGGTAGGTAGGTAGATATATAAATACAGATAGGTAGGTAGGTAGATAGATAGAGATAGGTAGGTAGGTAGATAGATAGATAGAGATAGGTAGGTAGGTAGGTAGATAGATAGAGATAGGTAGGTAGGTAGATAGATAGATAGAGATAGGTAGGTAGGTAGATTGATAGATACAGATAGGTAGGTAGGTAGATAGATAGATATAGATAGGTAGGTAGGTAGATAGATAGATAGAGATAGGTAGGTAGGTAGATAGATAGATAGATAGACATAGGTAGGTAGGTAGATTGATAGATACAGATAGGTAGGTAGGTAGATAGATAGATAGAGATAGGTAGGTAGGTAGGTAGATAGATAGAGATAGGTAGGTAGGTAGATAGATACAGATGGGTAGGTAGGTAGATTGATAGATAGAGGTAGGTAGGTAGGTAGATAGATACAGATACGTAGGTTGGTAGATAGATAGATAGAGATAGGTAGGTAGGTAGATTGATAGATACAGATAGGTAGGTAGGTAGATAGATAGATAGAGATAGGTAGGTAGGTAGGTAGATAGACATAGGTAGGTAGGTAGATTGATAGATACAGATAGGTAGGTAGGTAGATTGATAGATACAGATAGGTAGGTAGGTAGATAGATAGATAGAGATAGGTAGGTAGGTAGATAGATAGACATAGGTAGGTAGGTAGATTGATAGATACAGATAGGTAGGTAGGTAGATAGATAGATAGAGATAGGTAGGTAGGTAGATTGATAGATACAGATAGGTAGGTAGGTAGGTAGATAGATAGAGGTAGGTAGGTAGGTAGATAAATAAATACAAATAGGTAGGTAGGTAGGTAGGTAGGTAGGTAGATAGATAGAGATAGGTAGGTAGGTAGATAGATAGATAGAGATAAGTAGGTAGGTAGATTGATAGATACAGATAGGTAGGTAGGTAGATAGATAGATACAGATAGGTAGGTAGGTAGATAGATAAATACAGATAGGTAGGTAGGTAGATAGATAGATAGAGATAGGTAGGTAGGTAGATAGATAGAGATAGGTAGGTAGGTAGATAGATAGAGATAGGTAGGTAGGTAGATTGATAGATACAGATAGGTAGGTAGATAGATAGAGATAGGTAGGTAGGTAGATAGATACAGATAGGTAGGTAGGTAGATAGATAGATAGAGATAGGTAGGTAAGTAGATAGATAGCTACAGATAGGTAGGTAGGTAGATAGATACATAGAGATAGGTAGGTAGGTAGGTAGATAGATAGAGATAGGTAGGTAGATAGATACAGATAGGTAGGTAGGTAGATAGATAGAGATAGGTAGGTAGGTAGATAGAGATAGGTAGGTAGGTAAATAGATAGATAGAGATAGGTAGGTAGGTAGATTGATAGATACAGATAGGTAGGTAGGTAGATAGATAGATACAGATAGATAGGTAGGTAGATAGATAGATAGATAGAGATAGGTAGGTAGGTAGATAGATAGATAGACATAGGTAGGTAGGTAGATAGATAAATACAGATAGGTAGGTAGGTAGATTGATAGATACAGATAGGTAGGTAGGTAGATAGATAGATACAGATAGGTAGGTAGGTAGATAGATAGATAGAGATAGGTAGGTAGGTAGATAGATAGATAGAGATAGGTAGGTAGGTAGATTGATAGATACAGATAGGTAGGTAGGTAGATAGATAGATAGAGATAGGTAGGTAGGTAGATAGATAGACATAGGTAGGTAGGTAGATTGATAGATACAGATAGGTAGGTAAGTAGATTGATAGATACAGATAGGTAGGTAGGTAGATAGATAGATAGAGATAGGTAGGTAGGTAGATTGATAGATACAGATAGGTAGGTAGGTAGGTAGATAGATAGAGGTAGGTATGTAGGTAGATAGATAGATAGATAGAGATAGGTAGGTAGGTAGATAGATAGATAGACATAGGTAGGTAGGTAGATAGATAAATACAGATAGGTAGGTAGGTAGATAGATAGAGATAGGTAGGTAGGTAGATAGATAGAGATAGGTAGGTAGGTAGATTGATAGATACAGATAGGTAGGTAGATAGATAGAGATAGGTAGGTAGGTAGATAGATACAGATAGGTAGGTAGGTAGATAGATAGATAGAGATAGGTAGGTAAGTAGATAGATAGCTACAGATAGGTAGGTAGGTAGATAGATACATAGAGATAGGTAGGTAGGTAGGTAGATAGATAGAGATAGGTAGGTAGATAGATACAGATAGGTAGGTAGGTAGATAGATAGAGATAGGTAGGTAGGTAGATAGAGATAGGTAGGTAGGTAAATAGATAGATAGAGATAGGTAGGTAGGTAGATTGATAGATACAGATAGGTAGGTAGGTAGATAGATAGATACAGATAGATAGGTAGGTAGATAGATAGATAGATAGAGATAGGTAGGTAGGTAGATAGATAGATAGACATAGGTAGGTAGGTAGATAGATAAATACAGATAGGTAGGTAGGTAGATAGATAGAGATAGGTAGGTAGGTAGATAGATAGATAGAGATAGGTAGGTAGGTAGGTAGATAGATAGAGATAGGTTGGTAGGTAGATAGATAGATAGAGATAGGTAGGTAGGTAGATTGATAGATACAGATAGGTAGGTAGGTAGATAGATAGATATAGATAGGTAGGTAGGTAGATAGATAGATAGAGATAGGTAGGTAGGTAGATAGATAGATAGACATAGGTAGGTAGGTAGATTGATAGATACAGATAGGTAGGTAGGTAGATAGATAGATAGACATAGGTAGGTAGGTAGGTAGGTAGATAGAGATAGGTAGGTAGGTAGATAGATACAGATGGGTAGGTAGGTAGATTGATAGATAGAGATAGGTAGGTAGGTAGATAGATAGATACAGATAGGTAGGTAGGTAGATAGATAGATAGAGATAGGTAGGTACGTAGATTGATAGATACAGATAGGTGGGTAGGTAGATAGATAGATAGAGATAGGTAGGTAGGTAGATAGATAGACATAGGTAGGTAGGTAGATTGATAGATACAGGTAGGTAGGTAGGTAGATTGATAGATACAGATAGGTAGGTAGGTAGATAGATAGATAGATAGAGATAGGTAGGTAGGTAGATAGATAGACATAGGTAGGTAGGTAGATTGATAGATACAGATAGGTAGGTAGGTAGGTAGATAGATAGAGATAGGTAGGTAGGTAGATAGATAGATAGAGATAGGTAGGTAGGTAGATTGAGAGATACAGATAGGTAGGTAGGTAGATAGATAGATAGGTAGGTAGGTAGATAGATAGATAGAGATAGGTAGGTAGGTAGATAGATAGATAGACATAGGTAAGTAGGTAGATTGATAGATACAGATAGGTAGGTAGGTAGGTAGGTAGATAGATAGAGATAGGTAGGTAGGTAGGTAGATAGATAGAGATAGGTAGGTAGGTAGATAGATACAGATAGGTAGGTAGGTAGATAGATAGAGATAGGTAGGTAGATAGATTGATAGATACAGATAGGTAGGTAGGTAGATAGATAGAGATAGGTAGGTAGGTAGATTGATAGATACAGATAGGTAGGTAGGTAGATAGATAGATACAGATAGGTAGGTAGGTAGATAGATAGATACAGATAGGTAGGTAGGTAGATTGATAGATACAGATAGGTAGGTAGATAGATAGATAGATAGATAGATAGATAGATAGAGATAGGTAGGTAGGTAGATAGATAGACATAGGTAGGTAGGTAGGTAGATTGATAGATACAGATAGGTAGGTAGGTAGGTAGATAGATAGATACAGATAGGTAGGTAGGTAGGTAGGTAGGTAGATAGATAGAGATAGGTAGGTAGGTAGATAAATAAATACAAATAGGTAGGTAGGTAGGTAGATAGATAGAGATAGGTAGGTAGGTAGATAGATAGATAGAGATAGGTAGGTAGGTAGATTGATACATACAGATAGGTAGGTAGGTAGATAGATAGAGATAGGTAGGTAGGTAGATAGATAGATAGAGATAGGTAGGTAGGTAAATTGATAGATACAGATAGGTAGGTAGGTAGATAGATAGAGATAGGTAGGTAGGTAAATTGATAGATACAGATAGGTAGGTAGGTAGGTAGGTAGGTAGATAGATAGAGATAGGTAGGTAGGTAGATAGATAGATAGACATAGGTAGGTAGGTAGATTGATAGATACAGATAGGTAGGTAGGTAGGTAGATAGATAGATAGATACAGATAGGTAGGTAGGTAGATAGATAGAGGTAGGTAGGTAGGTAGGTAGGTAGATAAATACAGATAGGTAGGTAGGTAGGTAGATAGATAGATAGAGATAGGTAGGCAGGTAGATTGATAGATACAGATAGGTAGGTAGGTAGATAGATACAGATAGGTAGGTAGGTAGATAGATAGATAGAGATAGGTAGGTAAGTAGATAGATAGATACAGATAGGTAGGTAGGTAGATTGATAGATACAGATAGCTAGGTAGGTAGATAGATAAATACAGAGAGGTAGGTAGGTAGATATATAGATACAGATAGGTAGGTAGGTAGATAGATAAATACAGATAGGTAGGTAGGTAGATAGATAGAGATAGGTAGGTAGGTAGATTGATAGATACAGATAGGTAGGTAGGTAGATAGATAAATACAGATAGGTAGGTAGGTAGGTAGATAGATAGAGATAGGTAGGTAGGTAGATAGATAGAGATAGGTAGGTAGGTAGATTTATAGATACAGATAGGTAGGTAGGTAGATAGATAAATACAGATAGGTAGGTAGGTAGGTAGATAGATAGAGATAGGTAGGTAGGTAGATAGATAGATAGAGATAAGTAGTTAGGTAGATTGATAGATACAGATAGGTAGGTAAGTAGATAGATAGATACAGATAGGTAGGTAGGTAGATAGATAGATAGAGATAGGTAGGTAGGTAGATAGATACAGATAGGTAGGTAGGTAGATAGATAGAGATAGGTAGGTAGGTAGATTGATAGATACAGATAGGTAGGTAGGTAGATAGATAGAGATAGGTAGGTAGGTAGATAGATACAGATAGGTAGGTAGGTAGATAGATAGATAGAGATAGGTAGGTAAGTAGATAGATAGCTACAGATAGGTAGGTAGGTAGATAGATAGAGATAGGTAGGTAGGTAGATAGATACAGATAGGTAGGTAGGTAGATAGATAGATAGAGATAGGTAGGTAAGTAGATAGATAGCTACAGATAGGTAGGTAGGTAGATAGATACATAGAGATAGGTAGGTAGGTAGGTAGATAGATAGAGATAGGTAGGTAGGTAGATAGATACAGATAGGTAGGTAGGTAGATAGATAGAGATAGGTAGGTAGGTAGATAGAGATAGGTAGGTAGGTAAATAGATAGATAGAGATAGGTAGGTAGGTAGATAGATAGATACAGATAGATAGGTAGGTAGATAGATAGATAGAGATAGGTAGGTAGGTAGATAGATAGATAGACATAGGTAGGTAGGTAGATAGATAAATACAGATAGGTAGGTAGGTAGATAGATAGAGATAGGTAGGTAGGTAGATAGATAGATAGAGATAGGTAGGTAGGTAGGTAGATAGATAGATAGAGATAGGTAGGTAGGTAGATTGATAGATACAGATAGGTAGGTAGGTAGATAGATAGATATAGATAGGTAGGTAGGTAGATAGATAGATAGAGATAGGTAGGTAGGTAGATAGATAGATAGACATAGGTAGGTAGGTAGATTGATAGATACAGATAGGTAGGTAGGTAGATAGATAGATAGAGATAGGTAGGTAGGTAGATAGATACAGATGGGTAGGTAGGTAGATTGATAGATAGAGATAGGTAGGTAGGTAGATAGATAGATACAGATAGGTAGGTAGGTAGATAGATAGATAGAGATAGGTAGGTAGGTAGATTGATAGATACAGATAGGTAGGTAGGTAGATAGATAGATAGAGATAGGTAGGTAGGTAGATAGATAGACATAGGTAGGTAGGTAGATTGATAGATACAGATAGGTAGGTAGGTAGATTGATAGATACAGATAGGTAGGTAGGTAGATAGATAGATAGAGATAGGTAGGTAGGTAGATAGATAGACATAGGTAGGTAGGTAGATTGATAGATACAGATAGGTAGGTAGGTAGATTGATAGATAGAGATAGGTAGGTAGGTAGATTGATAGATACAGATAGGTAGGTAGGTAGGTAGGTAGATAGAGATAGGTAGGTAGGTAGATAAATAAATACAAATAGGTAGGTAGGTAGGTAGGTAGATAGATAGAGATAGGTAGGTAGGTAGATAGATAGATAGATAGATAGATAGATAGATAGATAGATAGATAGATAGATAGATAGATAGAGATAGGTAGGTAGGTAGATTGATAGATACAGATAGGTAGGTAGGTAGATAGATAGATACAGATAGGTAGGTAGGTAGATAGATAAATACAGATAGGTAGGTAGGTAGATAGATAGATAGAGATAGGTAGGTAGGTAGATTGATAGATAGAGATAGGTAGGTAGGTAGATAGAGATAGTTAGGTAGGTAGATAGAATGATAGAGATAGGTAGGTAGGTAGATAGATAGATACAGATAGGTAGGTAGGTAGATTGATAGATACAGATAGGTAGGTAGGTAGATAGATAAATACAGATAGGTAGGTAGGTAGATCGATACAGATAGGTAGGTAGGTAGATAGATAAATACAGATAGGTAGGTAGGTAGATAGATAGATAGAGATAGGTAGGTAGGTAGATTGATAGATACAGATAGGAAGGTAGGTAGATAGATAAATACAGATAGGTAGGTAGGTAGGTAGATAGATAGAGATAGGTAGGTAGGTAGGTAGATAGATAGATAGATAGATAGATAGATAGATAGATAGATAGATAGATAGATAGATAGATAGAGATAGGTAGGTAGGTAGATAGATACAGATAGGTAGGTAGGTAGGTAGGTAGATAGATAGAGATAGGTAGGTAGGTAGGTAGATAGATAGAGATAGGTAGGTAGGTAGGTAGATAGATAGAGATAGGTAGGTAGGTAGGTAGGTAGGTAGGTAGGTAGGTAGGTAGATAGATACAGATAGGTAGGTAGGTAGATAGATAGATAGAGATAGGTAGGTAGGTAAATTGATAGATACAGATAGGTAGGTAGGTAGATAGATAGATAGAGATAGGTAGGTAGGTAGATAGATAGATAGACATAGGTAGGTAGGTAGATTGATAGATACAGATAGGTAGGTAGGTAGATAGATAGATAGATACAGATAGGTAGGTAGGTAGGTAGATAGAGGTAGGTAGGTAGGTAGGTAGATAGATAAATACAGATAGGTAGGTAGGTAGGTAGATAGATAGAGATAGGTAGGTAGGTAGATAGATAGATAGAGATAGGTAGGTAGGTAGATTGATAGATACAGATAGGTAGGTAGGTAGATAGATACAGATAGGTAGGTAGGTAGATAGATAGATAGAGATAGGTAGGTAAGTAGATAGATAGATACAGATAGATAGGTAGGTAGATTGATAGATACAGATAGCTAGGTAGGTAGATAGATAAATACAGAGATGTAGGTAGGTAGATAGATAGATACAGATAGGTAGGTAGGTAGATAGATAAATACAGATAGGTAGGTAGGTAGATAGATAGAGATAGGTAGGTAGGTAGATTGATAGATACAGATAGGTATGTAGGTAGATAGATAAATACAGATAGGTAGGTAGGTAGGTAGATAGATAGAGATAGGTAGGTAGGTAGATAGATAGATAGAGATAAGTAGTTAGGTAGATTGATAGATACAGATAGGTAGGTAAGTAGATAGATAGATACAGATAGGTAGGTAGGTAGATAGATAGATAGAGATAGGTAGGGAGGTAGATAGATAGAGATAGGTAGGTAGGTAGATAGATAGATAGACATAGGTAGGTAGGTAGATTGATAGATACAGATAGATAGGTAGGTAGATAGATAGATAGAGATAGGTAGGTAGGTAGGTAGATAGATAGAGATAGGTAGGTAGGTAGATAGATACAGATAGGTAGGTAGGTAGATAGATAGAGATAGGTAGGTAGGTAGATTGATAGATACAGATAGGTAGGTAGGTAGATAGATAGAGATAGGTAGGTAGGTAGATAGATACAGATAGGTAGGTAGGTAGATAGATACAGATAGGTAGGTAGGTAGATAGATAGAGATAGGTAGGTAGGTAGATAGAGATAGGTAGGTAGGTAAATAGATAGATAGAGATAGGTAGGTAGGTAGATTGATAGATACAGATAGGTAGGTAGGTAGATAGATAGATACAGATAGATAGGTAGGTAGATAGATAGATAGAGATAGGTAGGTAGGTAGATAGATAGATAGACATAGGTAGGTAGGTAGATAGATAAATACAGATAGGTAGGTAGGTAGATAGATAGAGATAGGTAGGTAGGTAGATAGATAGATAGAGATAGGTAGGTAGGTAGGTAGATAGATAGAGATAGGTAGGTAGGTAGATAGATAGATAGAGATAGGTAGGTAGGTAGATTGATAGATACAGATAGGTAGGTAGGTAGATAGATAGATATAGATAGGTAGGTAGGTAGATAGATAGATAGATAGAGATAGGTAGGTAGGTAGATAGATAGATAGACATAGGTAGGTAGGTAGATTGATAGATACAGATAGGTAGGTAGGTAGATAGATAGATAGAGATAGGTAGGTAGGTAGGTAGATAGATAGAGATAGGTAGGTAGGTAGATAGATACAGATGGGTAGGTAGGTAGATTGATAGATAGAGATAGGTAGGTAGGTAGATAGATAGATACAGATAGGTAGGTAGGTAGATAGATAGATAGAGATAGGTAGCTAGGCAGATTGATAGATACAGATAGGTAGGTAGGTAGATAGATAGATAGACATAGGTAGGTATGTAGATTGATAGACATAGGTAGGTAGGTAGATTGATAGATACAGATAGGTAGGTAGTTAGATTGATAGATACAGATAGGTAGGTAGGTAGATAGATAGATAGAGATAGGTAGGTAGGTAGATAGATAGACATAGGTAGGTAGATTGATAGATACAGATAGGTAGGTAGGTAGATAGATAGATAGAGATAGGTAGGTAGGTAGATTGATAGATACAGATAGGTAGGTAGGTAGGTAGATAGATAGAGATAGGTAGGTAGGTAGATAAATAAATACAAATAGGTAGGTAGGTAGGTAGGTAGATAGATAGAGATAGGTAGGTAGGTAGGTAGATAGATAGATAGATAGATAGATAGATAGATAGATAGATAGATAGATAGATAGAGATAGGTAGGTAGGTAGATTGATAGATACAGATAGGTAGGTAGGTAGATAGATAGATACAGATAGGTAGGTAGGTAGATAGATAAATACAGATAGGTAGGTAGGTAGATAGATAGATAGAGATAGGTAGGTAGGTAGATTGATAGATAGAGATAGGTAGGTAGGTAGATAGAGATAGGTAGGTAGATAGAATGATAGAGATAGGTAGGTAGGTAGATAGATAGATACAGATAGGTAGGTAGGTAGATTGATAGATACAGATAGGTAGGTAGGTAGATAGATAAATACAGATAGGTAGGTAGGTAGATCGATAGATACAGATAGGTAGGTAGGTAGATAGATAAATACAGATAGGTAGGTAGGTAGATAGATAGATAGAGATAGGTAGGTAGGTAGGTAGATTGATAGATACAGATAGGAAGGTAGGTAGATAGATAAATACAGATAGGTAGGTAGGTAGGTAGGTAGATAGATAGAGATAGGTAGGTAGGTAGATAGATAGATAGATAGAGATAGGTAGGTAGGTAGATAGATAGATACAGATAGGTAGGTAGGTAGGTAGGTAGATAGATAGAGATAGGTAGGTAGGTAGGTAGATAGATAGAGATAGGTAGGTAGGTAGGTAGGTAGATAGATAGAGATAGGTAGGTAGGTAGGTAGGTAGGTAGGTAGGTAGGTAGATACAGATAGGTAGGTAGGTAGATAGATAGATAGAGATAGGTAGGTAGGTAAATTGATAGATACAGATAGGTAGGTAGGTAGATAGATAGATAGAGATAGGTAGGTAGGTAGATAGATAGATAGACATAGGTAGGTAGGTAGATTGATAGATACAGATAGGTAGGTAGGTAGATAGATAGATAGATACAGATAGGTAGGTAGGTAGATAGAGGTAGGTAGGTAGGTAGGTAGATAGATAAATACAGATAGGTAGGTAGGTAGATAGATAGAAATAGGTAGGTAGGTAGATAGATAGATAGAGATAGGTAGGTAGGTAGATTGATAGATACAGATAGGTAGGTAGGTAGATAGATACAGATAGGTAGGTAGGTAGATAGATAGATAGAGATAGGTAGGTAAGTAGATAGATAGATACAGATAGATAGGTAGGTAGATTGATAGATACAGATAGCTAGGTAGGTAGATAGATAAATACAGAGATGTAGGTAGGTAGATAGATAGATACAGATAGGTAGGTAGGTAGATAGATAAATACAGATAGGTAGGTAGGTAGATAGATAGAGATAGGTAGGTAGGTAGATTGATAGATACAGAGAGGTATGTAGGTAGATAGATAAATACAGATAGGTAGGTAGGTAGGTAGATAGATAGAGATAGGTAGGTAGGTAGATAGATAGATAGAGATAGGTAGGTAGGTAGATTGATAGATACAGATACGTAGGTAGGTAGATAGATAAATACAGATAGTTAGGTAGGACGATAGATAGATAGAGATAGGTAGGTAGGGAGATAGATAGAGATAGGTAGGTAGGTAGATACAGATAGGTAGGTAGGTAGATAGATAAATACAGATAGGTAGGTAGGTAGGTAGATAGATAGAGATAGGTAGGTAGGTAGATAGATAGAGATAGGTAGGTAGGTAGATTGATAGATACAGATAGGTAGGTAAGTAGATAGATAGATATAGATAGGTAGGTAGGTAGATAGATAGATAGAGATAGGTAGGTAGGTAGATAGATACAGATAGGTAGATAGGTAGATAGATAGATACAGATAGGTAGGTAGGTAGATAGATAGAGATAGGTAGGTAGGTAGATAGATAGATAGATAGATAGATAGATAGATAGATAGATAGATAGATAGATAGATAGATAGATAGATAGATAGACATAGGTAGGTAGGTAGATTGATAGATACAGATAGGTAGGTAGGTAGGTAGATAGATAGATAGAGATAGGTAGGTAGGTAGGTAGATAGATAGAGATAGGTAGGTAGGTAGATAGATACAGATAGGTAGGTAGGTAGATAGATAGAGATAGGTAGGTAGGTAGATTGATATATACAGATAGGTAGGTAGGTAGATAGATAGAGATAGGTAGGTAGGTAGATAGATAGATATAGGTAGGTAGGTAGATTGATAGATACAGATAGGTAGGTAGGTAGATAGATAGATACAGATAGGTAGGTAGGTAGATTGATAGATACAGATAGGTACGTAGGTAGATAGATAGATAGACATAGGTAGGTAGGTAGATTGATAGATACAGATAGGTAGATAGATAGATAGATACAGATAGGTAGGTACGTAGATAGATAGATAGAGAGAGGTAGGAAGGTAGATAGATAAATACAGATAGGTAGGTAGGTAGATAGATAGAGATAGGTAGGTAGGTAGATAGATAGATAGAGATAGGTAGGTAGGTAGGTAGATAGATAGAGATAGGTAGGTAGGTAGATAGATAGATACAGATAGGTAGGTAGGTAGATAGATAGATAGACATAGGTAGGTAGGTAGATTGATAGATACAGATAGGTAGGTAGGTAGATAGATAAATACAGATAGGTAGGTAGGTAGGTAGATAGATAGAGATAGGTAGGTAGATAGATAGATAGATAGAGGTAGGTAGGTAGGTAGATTGATAGATACAGATAGGTAGGTAGATAGATAGATAAATACAGATAGGTAGGTAGGTAGATTGATAGATACAGATAGGTAGGTAGGTAGATAGATAGAGATAGGTAGGTAGGTAGATAGAATGATAGAGATAGGTAGGTAGGTAGATAGATAGATACAGATAGGTAGGTAGGTAGATTGATAGATACAGATAGGTAGGTAGGTAGATAGATAAATACAGATAGGTAGGTAGGTAGATCGATAGATACAGATAGGTAGGTAGGTAGATAGATAAATACAGATAGGTAGGTAGGTAGATAGATAGATAGATAGAGATAGGTAGGTAGGTAGGTAGATTGATAGATACAGATAGGAAGGTAGGTAGATAGATAAATACAGATAGGTAGGTAGGTAGGTAGGTAGATATAGATAGGTAGGTAGGTAGATAGATAGATAGAGATAGGTAGGTAGGTAGATTGATAGATACAGATAGGTAGGTATGTAGATAGATAGATAGAGATAGGTAGGTAGGTAGATAGATAGATAGACATAGGTAGGTAGGTAATTTGATAGATACAGATAGGTAGGTAGGTAGATAGTTAGACACAGATAGGTAGGTAGGTAGATAGATAGAGATAGGTAGGAAGGTAGATAGATAAATACAGATTGGTAGGTAGGTAGGTAGGTAGGTAGATAGAGATAGGTAGGTAGGTAGATAGATAGATACAGATAGGTAGGTAGGTAGGTAGATAGATAGAGATAGGTAGGTAGGTAGATAAATAAATACAAATAGGTAGGTAGGTAGGTAGATAGATAGATAGAGATAGGTAGGTAGGTAGATAGATAGATAGAGATAGGTAGGTAGGTAGATTGATAGATAGAGATAGGTCGGTAGGTAGATAGATAGAGATAGGTAGGTAGGTAGATAGAATGATAGAGATAGGTAGGTAGGTAGATAGATAGATACAGATAGGTAGGTAGGTAGATTGATAGATACAGATAGGTAGGTAGGTAGATAGATAAATACAGATAGGTAGGTAGGTAGATCGATAGATACAGATAGGTAGGTAGGTAGATAGATAAATACAGATAGGTAGGTAGGTAGATAGATAGATAGAGATAGGTAGGTAGGTAGGTAGATTGATAGATACAGATAGGAAGGTAGGTAGATAGATAAATACAGATAGGTAGGTAGGTAGGTAGGTAGTTAGATAGATAGAGATAGGTAGGTAGGTAGATAGATAGATAGATAGAGATAGGTAGGTAGGTAGATAGATAGATACAGATAGGTAGGTAGGTAGGTAGATAGATAGAGATAGGTAGGTAGGTAGGTAGATAGATAGAGATAGGTAGGTAGGTAGGTAGGTAGGTAGGTAGATAGATAGAGATAGGTAGGTAGGTAGGTAGGTAGGTAGATAGATACATATAGGTAGGTAGGTAGATAGATAGATAGAGATAGGTAGGTAGGTAAATTGATAGATACAGATAGGTAGGTAGGTAGATAGATAGATAGAGATAGGTAGGTAGGTAAATTGATAGATACAGATAGGTAGGTAGGTAGATAGATAGATAGACATAGGTAGGTAGGTAGATTGATAGATACAGATAGGTAGGTAAGTAGATAGATAGATAGATACAGATAGGTAGGTAGGTAGATAGAGGTAGGTAGGTAGGTAGGTAGATATATAGAGATAGGTAGGTAGGTAGGTAGATAGATAGAGATAGGTAGGTAGGTAGATTGATAGATACAGATAGGTAGGTAGGTAGATAGATACAGATAGGTAGGTAGGTAGATAGATAGATAGAGATAGGTAGGTAGGTAGATTGATAGATACAGATAGGTAGGTAGGTAGATAGATAAATACAGATAGTTAGGTAGGTCGATAGATAGATAGAGATAGGTAGGTAGGGAGATAGATAGAGATAGGTAGGTAGGTAGATATATAGATAGAGATAGGTAGGTAAGTAGATAGATAGCTACAGATAGGTAGGTAGGTAGATAGATACATAGAGATAGGTAGGTAGGTAGGTAGATAGATAGAGATAGGTAGGTAGGTAGATAGATACAGATAGGTAGGTAGGTAGATAGATAGAGATAGGTAGGTAGGTAGATAGAGATAGGTAGGTAGGTAAATAGATAGATAGAGATAGGTAGGTAGGTAGATTGATAGATACAGATAGGTAGGTAGGTAGATAGATAGATACAGATAGATAGGTAGGTAGATAGATAGATAGAGATAGGTAGGTAGGTAGATAGATAGATAGACATAGGTAGGTAGGTAGATAGATAAATACAGATAGGTAGGTAGGTAGATAGATAGAGATAGGTAGGTAGGTAGATAGATAGATAGAGATAGGTAGGTAGGTAGGTAGATAGATAGAGATAGGTAGGTAGGTAGATAGATAGATAGAGATAGGTAGGTAGGTAGATTGATAGATACAGATAGGTAGGTAGGTAGATAGATAGATATAGATAGGTAGGTAGGTAGATAGATAGATAGATAGAGATAGGTAGGTAGGTAGATAGATAGATAGACATAGGTAGGTAGGTAGATTGATAGATACAGATAGGTAGGTAGGTAGATAGATAGATAGAGATAGGTAGGTAGGTAGGTAGATAGATAGAGATAGGTAGGTAGGTAGATAGATACAGATGGGTAGGTAGGTAGATTGATAGATAGAGATAGGTAGGTAGGTAGATAGATAGATACAGATAGGTAGGTAGGTAGATAGATAGATAGAGATAGGTAGGTAGGCAGATTGATAGATACAGATAGGTAGGTAGGTAGATAGATAGATAGACATAGGTAGGTATGTAGATTGATAGACATAGGTAGGTAGGTAGATTGATAGATACAGATAGGTAGGTAGTTAGATTGATAGATACAGATAGGTAGGTAGGTAGATAGATAGATAGAGATAGGTAGGTAGGTAGATAGATAGACATAGGTAGGTAGATTGATAGATACAGATAGGTAGGTAGGTAGATAGATAGATAGAGATAGGTAGGTAGGTAGATTGATAGATACAGATAGGTAGGTAGGTAGGTAGATAGATAGAGATAGGTAGGTAGGTAGATAAATAAATACAAATAGGTAGGTAGGTAGGTAGGTAGATAGATAGAGATAGGTAGGTAGGTAGGTAGATAGATAGATAGATAGATAGATAGATAGATAGATAGAGATAGGTAGGTAGGTAGATTGATAGATACAGATAGGTAGGTAGGTAGATAGATAGATACAGATAGGTAGGTAGGTAGATAGATAAATACAGATAGGTAGGTAGGTAGATAGATAGATAGAGATAGGTAGGTAGGTAGATTGATAGATAGAGATAGGTAGGTAGGTAGATAGAGATAGGTAGGTAGATAGAATGATAGAGATAGGTAGGTAGGTAGATAGATAGATACAGATAGGTAGGTAGGTAGATTGATAGATACAGATAGGTAGGTAGGTAGATAGATAAATACAGATAGGTAGGTAGGTAGATCGATAGATACAGATAGGTAGGTAGGTAGATAGATAAATACAGATAGGTAGGTAGGTAGATAGATAGATAGAGATAGGTAGGTAGGTAGGTAGATTGATAGATACAGATAGGAAGGTAGGTAGATAGATAAATACAGATAGGTAGGTAGGTAGGTAGGTAGATAGATAGAGATAGGTAGGTAGGTAGATAGATAGATAGATAGATAGAGATAGGTAGGTAGGTAGATAGATAGATACAGATAGGTAGGTAGGTAGGTAGGTAGATAGATAGAGATAGGTAGGTAGGTAGGTAGATAGATAGAGATAGGTAGGTAGGTAGGTAGGTAGGTAGGTAGGTAGATAGATAGAGATAGGTAGGTAGGTAGGTAGGTAGGTAGATACAGATAGGTAGGTA
The DNA here is from genome assembly GCA_024509115.1 of Crotalus helleri. Taxonomy (NCBI): domain Eukaryota; kingdom Metazoa; phylum Chordata; class Lepidosauria; order Squamata; family Viperidae; genus Crotalus; species Crotalus helleri. Next base: position 23,011 of record JAKSXO010000032.1, read on the forward strand.
GGTAGATAGATAGATAGAGATAGGTAGGTAGGTAAATTGATAGATACAGATAGGTAGGTAGGTAGATAGATAGATAGAGATAGGTAGGTAGGTAGATAGATAGATAGACATAGGTAGGTAGGTAGATTGATAGATACAGATAGGTAGGTAGGTAGATAGATAGATAGATACAGATAGGTAGGTAGGTAGGTAGATAGAGGTAGGTAGGTAGGTAGGTAGATAGATAAATACAGATAGGTAGGTAGGTAGATAGATAGAAATAGGTAGGTAGGTAGATAGATAGATAGAGATAGGTAGGTAGGTAGATTGATAGATACAGATAGGTAGGTAGGTAGATAGATACAGATAGGTAGGTAGGTAGATAGATAGATAGAGATAGGTAGGTAAGTAGATAGATAGATACAGATAGATAGGTAGGTAGATTGATAGATACAGATAGCTAGGTAGGTAGATAGATAAATACAGAGATGTAGGTAGGTAGATAGATAGATACAGATAGGTAGGTAGGTAGATAGATAAATACAGATAGGTAGGTAGGTAGATAGATAGAGATAGGTAGGTAGGTAGATTGATAGATACAGAGAGGTATGTAGGTAGATAGATAAATACAGATAGGTAGGTAGGTAGGTAGATAGATAGAGATAGGTAGGTAGGTAGATAGATAGATAGAGATAGGTAGGTAGGTAGATTGATAGATACAGATACGTAGGTAGGTAGATAGATAAATACAGATAGTTAGGTAGGACGATAGATAGATAGAGATAGGTAGGTAGGGAGATAGATAGAGATAGGTAGGTAGGTAGATACAGATAGGTAGGTAGGTAGATAGATAAATACAGATAGGTAGGTAGGTAGGTAGATAGATAGAGATAGGTAGGTAGGTAGATAGATAGAGATAGGTAGGTAGGTAGATTGATAGATACAGATAGGTAGGTAAGTAGATAGATAGATATAGATAGGTAGGTAGGTAGATAGATAGATAGAGATAGGTAGGTAGGTAGATAGATACAGATAGGTAGATAGGTAGATAGATAGATACAGATAGGTAGGTAGGTAGATAGATAGAGATAGGTAGGTAGGTAGATAGATAGATAGATAGATAGATAGATAGATAGATAGATAGATAGATAGATAGATAGATAGATAGATTGATAGATACAGATAGGTAGGTAGGTAGGTAGATAGATAGATAGAGATAGGTAGGTAGGTAGGTAGATAGATAGAGATAGGTAGGTAGGTAGATAGATACAGATAGGTAGGTAGGTAGATAGATAGAGATAGGTAGGTAGGTAGATTGATATATACAGATAGGTAGGTAGGTAGATAGATAGAGATAGGTAGGTAGGTAGATAGATAGATATAGGTAGGTAGGTAGATTGATAGATACAGATAGGTAGGTAGGTAGATAGATAGATACAGATAGGTAGGTAGGTAGATTGATAGATACAGATAGGTAGGTAGGTAGATAGATAGATAGACATAGGTAGGTAGGTAGATTGATAGATACAGATAGGTAGATAGATAGATAGATACAGATAGGTAGGTACGTAGATAGATAGATAGAGAGAGGTAGGAAGGTAGATAGATAAATACAGATAGGTAGGTAGGTAGATAGATAGAGATAGGTAGGTAGGTAGATAGATAGATACAGATAGGTAGGTAGGTAGATAGATAGATAGACATAGGTAGGTAGGTAGATTGATAGATACAGATAGGTAGGTAGGTAGATAGATAAATACAGATAGGTAGGTAGGTAGGTAGATAGATAGAGATAGGTAGGTAGATAGATAGATAGATAGAGGTAGGTAGGTAGGTAGATTGATAGATACAGATAGGTAGGTAGGTAGATAGATAAATACAGATAGGTAGGTAGGTAGATTGATAGATACAGATAGGTAGGTAGGTAGATAGATAGAGATAGGTAGGTAGGTAGATAGAATGATAGAGATAGGTAGGTAGGTAGATAGATAGATACAGATAGGTAGGTAGGTAGATTGATAGATACAGATAGGTAGGTAGGTAGATAGATAAATACAGATAGGTAGGTAGGTAGATCGATAGATACAGATAGGTAGGTAGGTAGATAGATAAATACAGATAGGTAGGTAGGTAGATAGATAGAGATAGGTAGGTAGGTAGGTAGATTGATAGATACAGATAGGAAGGTAGGTAGATAGATAAATACAGATAGGTAGGTAGGTAGGTAGGTAGATATAGATAGGTAGGTAGGTAGATAGATAGATAGAGATAGGTAGGTAGGTAGATTGATAGATACAGATAGGTAGGTATGTAGATAGATAGATAGAGATAGGTAGGTAGGTAGATAGATAGATAGACATAGGTAGGTAGGTAATTTGATAGATACAGATAGGTAGGTAGGTAGATAGTTAGACACAGATAGGTAGGTAGGTAGATAGATAGAGATAGGTAGGAAGGTAGATAGATAAATACAGATTGGTAGGTAGGTAGGTAGGTAGGTAGATAGAGATAGGTAGGTAGGTAGATAGATAGATACAGATAGGTAGGTAGGTAGGTAGGTAGATAGATAGAGATAGGTAGGTAGGTAGATAAATAAATACAAATAGGTAGGTAGGTAGGTAGATAGATAGATAGAGATAGGTAGGTAGGTAGATAGATAGATAGAGATAGGTAGGTAGGTAGATTGATAGATAGAGATAGGTAGGTAGGTAGATAGATAGAGATAGGTAGGTAGGTAGATAGAATGATAGAGATAGGTAGGTAGGTAGATAGATAGATACAGATAGGTAGGTAGGTAGATTGATAGATACAGATAGGTAGGTAGGTAGATAGATAAATACAGATAGGTAGGTAGGTAGATCGATAGATACAGATAGGTAGGTAGGTAGATAGATAAATACAGATAGGTAGGTAGGTAGATAGATAGATAGATAGATAGAGATAGGTAGGTAGGTAGGTAGATTGATAGATACAGATAGGAAGGTAGGTAGATAGATAAATACAGATAGGTAGGTAGGTAGGTAGTTAGATAGATAGAGATAGGTAGGTAGGTAGATAGATAGATAGATAGAGATAGGTAGGTAGGTAGATAGATAGATACAGATAGGTAGGTAGGTAGATAGATAGATAGATAGAGATAGGTAGGTAGGTAGGTAGATAGATAGAGATAGGTAGGTAGGTAGGTAGGTAGGTAGGTAGATAGATAGAGATAGGTAGGTAGGTAGGTAGGTAGGTAGATAGATACATATAGGTAGGTAGGTAGATAGATAGATAGAGATAGGTAGGTAGGTAAATTGATAGATACAGATAGGTAGGTAGGTAGATAGATAGATAGAGATAGGTAGGTAGGTAAATTGATAGATACAGATAGGTAGGTAGGTAGATAGATAGATAGACATAGGTAGGTAGGTAGATTGATAGATACAGATAGGTAGGTAAGTAGATAGATAGATAGATACAGATAGGTAGGTAGGTAGATAGAGGTAGGTAGGTAGGTAGGTAGATAGATAGAGATAGGTAGGTAGGTAGGTAGATAGATAGAGATAGGTAGGTAGGTAGATTGATAGATACAGATAGGTAGGTAGGTAGATAGATACAGATAGGTAGGTAGGTAGATAGATAGATAGAGATAGGTAGGTAGGTAGGTAGATTGATAGATACAGATAGGTAGGTAGGTAGATAGATAAATACAGATAGTTAGGTAGGTCGATAGATAGATAGAGATAGGTAGGTAGGGAGATAGATAGAGATAGGTAGGTAGGTACATACAGATAGGTAGGTAGGTAGATAGATAAATACAGATAGGTAGGTAGGTAGGTAGATAGATAGAGATAGGTAGGTAGGTAGATAGATAGATAGAGATAGGTAGGTAGGTAGATTGATAGATACAGATTGGTAGGTAAGTAGATAGATAGATACAGATAGGTAGGTAGGTAGATAGATAGATAGAGATAGGTAGGTAGGTAGATAGATACAGATAGGTAGGTAGGTAGATAGATAGATACAGATAGGTAGGTAGGTAGATAGATAGAGATAGGTAGGTAGGTAGATAGATAGATAGATAGATAGATAGACATAGGTAGGTAGGTAGATTGATAGATACAGATAGGTAGGTAGGTAGGTAGATAGATAGATAGATAGAGATAGGTAGGTAGGTAGGTAGATAGATAGAGATACGTAGGTAGGTAGATAGATACAGATAGGTAGGTAGGTAGATTGATATATACAGATAGGTAGGTAGGTAGATAGATAGAGATTGGTAGGTAGGTAGATAGATAGATATAGGTAGGTAGGTAGATTGATAGATACAGATAGGTAGGTAGGTAGATAGATAGATACAGATAGGTAGGTAGGTAGATTGATAGATACAGATAGGTAGGTAGGTAGATAGATAGATAGACATAGGTAGGTAGGTAGATTGATAGATACAGATAGGTAGATAGATAGATAGATACAGATAGGTAGGTAGGTAGATAGATAGATAGATAGAGAGAGGTAGGAAGGTAGATAGATAAATACAGATAGGTAGGTAGGTAGATAGATAGAGATAGGTAGGTAGGTAGATAGATAGATAGAGATAGGTAGGTAGGTAGGTAGATAGATAGAGATAGGTAGGTAGGTAGATAGATAGATAGAGATAGGTAGGTAGGTAGATTGATAGATACAGATAGGTAGGTAGGTAGATAGATAGATACAGATAGGTAGGTAGGTAGATAGATAGATACAGATAGGTAGGTAGGTAGATAGATAGATAGACATAGGTAGGTAGGTAGATTGATAGATACAGATAGGTAGGTCGGTAGATAGATAGATAGATAGATAGATAGAGATAGGTAGGTAGGTAGGTAGATGGATAGAGATAGGTAGGTAGGTAGATAGATACAGATAGGTAGGTAGGTAGATAGATAGAGATAGGTAGGTAGGTAGATTGATAGATACAGATAGGTAGGTAGGTAGATAGATAGAGATAGGTAGGTAGGTAGATAGATAGATAGAGATAGGTAGGTAGGTAGATTGATAGATACAGATAGGTAGGTAGGTAGGTAGATAGATAGATAGATAGATAGATAGATAGATAGATAGATAGATAGGTAGATAGATAAATACAGATAGGTAGGTAGGTAGGTAGATAGATAGAGATAGGTAGGTAGGTAGATAAATAGATAGAGGTAGGTAGGTAGATTGATAGATACAGATAGGTAGGTAGGTAGATAGATAAATACAGATAGGTAGGTAGGTAGATAGATAGATAGAGATAGGTAGGTAGGTAGATTCATAGATACAGATAGGTAGGTAGGAAGATAGATACAGATAGGTAGGTAGGTAGATAGATAGATAGAGATAGGTAGGTAAGTAGATAGATAGATACAGATAGGTAGGTAGGTAGATTGATAGATACAGATAGCTAGGTAGGTAGATAGATAGATAGATAGATAGAGATAGGTAGGTAGGTAGATTGATAGATACAGATAGGTAGGTAGGTAGATAGATAAATACAGATAGGTAGGTAGGTAGGTAGATAGATATAGATAGGTAGGTAGGTAGATAGATAGATAGAGACAGGTAGGTAGGTAGATTGATAGATACAGATAGGTAGGTAGGTAGATATATAAATACAGATAGGTAGGTAGGTCGATAGATAGATAGAGATAGGTAGGTAGGGAGATAGATAGAGATAGGTAGGTAGGTAGGTAGATAGATAGAGATAGGTAGGTAGGTAGGTAGGTAGATAGAGATAGGTAGGTAGGTAGGTAGATAGATACAGATAGGTAGGTAGGTAGATAGATAGATAGAGATAAGTAGGTAGGTAGATAGATAGATAGAGATAGGTAGGTAGGTAGATTGATAGATACAGATAGGTAGGTAGGTAGATAGATAGATACAGATAGGTAGGTAGGTAGATAGATAAATACAGATAGGTAGGTAGGTAGGTAGGTAGATATAGATAGGTAGGTAGGTAGATAGATAGATAGATAGATAGATAGATAGAGATAGGTAGGTAGGTAGATTGATAGATACAGATAGGTAGGTATGTAGATAGATAGATAGAGATAGGTAGGTAGGTAGATAGATAGATAGACATAGGTAGGTAGGTAATTTGATAGATACAGATAGGTAGGTAGGTAGATAGTTAGATACAGATAGGTAGGTAGGTAGATAGATAGAAATAGGTAGGAAGGTAGATAGATAAATACAGATTGGTAGGTAGGTAGGTAGATAGATAGAGATAGGTAGGTAGGTAGATAGATAGATACAGATAGGTAGGTAGGTAGGTAGATAGAAAGAGATAGGTAGGTAGATAAATAAATACAAATAGGTAGGTAGGTAGATTGATAGATACAGATAGGTAGGTAGGTAGATAGATAGATACAGATAGGTAGGTAGGTAGATTGATAGATACAGATAGGTAGGTAGGTAGATAGATAGATAGACATAGGTAGGTAGGTAGATTGATAGATACAGATAGGTAGATAGATAGATAGATACAGATAGGTAGGTAGGTAGATAGATAGATAGATAGAGAGAGGTAGGAAGGTAGATAGATAAATACAGATAGGTAGGTAGGTAGATAGATAGAGATAGGTAGGTAGGTAGATAGATAGATAGAGATAGGTAGGTAGGTAGGTAGATAGATAGAGATAGGTAGGTAGGTAGATAGATAGATAGAGATAGGTAGGTAGGTAGATTGATAGATACAGATAGCTAGGTAGGTAGATAGATAGATACAGATAGGTAGGTAGGTAGATAGATAGATACAGATAGGTAGGTAGGTAGATAGATAGATAGACATAGGTAGGTAGGTAGATTGATAGATACAGATAGGTAGGTCGGTAGATAGATAGATAGATAGATAGATAGAGATAGGTAGGTAGGTAGGTAGATGGATAGAGATAGGTAGGTAGGTAGATAGATACAGATAGGTAGGTAGGTAGATAGATAGAGATAGGTAGGTAGGTAGATTGATAGATACAGATAGGTAGGTAGGTAGATAGATAGAGATAGGTAGGTAGGTAGATAGATAGATAGAGATAGGTAGGTAGGTAGATTGATAGATACAGATAGGTAGGTAGGTAGGTAGATAGATAGATAGATAGATAGATAGATAGATAGGTAGATAGATAAATACAGATAGGTAGGTAGGTAGGTAGATAGATAGAGATAGGTAGGTAGGTAGATAGATAGATAGAGGTAGGTAGGTAGATTGATAGATACAGATAGGTAGGTAGGTAGATAGATAAATACAGATAGGTAGGTAGGTAGATAGATAGATAGAGATAGGTAGGTAGGTAGATTCATAGATACAGATAGGTAGGTAGGAAGATAGATACAGATAGGTAGGTAGGTAGATAGATAGATAGAGATAGGTAGGTAAGTAGATAGATAGATACAGATAGGTAGGTAGGTAGATTGATAGATACAGATAGCTAGGTAGGTAGATAGATAGATAGATAGATAGAGATAGGTAGGTAGGTAGATTGATAGATACAGATAGGTAGGTAGGTAGATAGATAAATACAGATAGGTAGGTAGGTAGGTAGATAGATATAGATAGGTAGGTAGGTAGATAGATAGATAGAGACAGGTAGGTAGGTAGATTGATAGATACAGATAGGTAGGTAGGTAGATATATAAATACAGATAGGTAGGTAGGTCGATAGATAGATAGAGATAGGTAGGTAGGGAGATAGATAGAGATAGGTAGGTAGGTAGGTAGATAGATAGAGATAGGTAGGTAGGTAGGTAGGTAGATAGAGATAGGTAGGTAGGTAGGTAGATAGATACAGATAGGTAGGTAGGTAGATAGATAGATAGAGATAAGTAGGTAGGTAGATAGATAGATAGAGATAGGTAGGTAGGTAGATTGATAGATACAGATAGGTAGGTAAGTAGATAGATAGATACAGATAGGTAGGTAGGTAGATAGATAAATACAGATAGGTAGGTAGGTAGGTAGGTAGATATAGATAGGTAGGTAGGTAGATAGATAGATAGATAGATAGATAGATAGAGATAGGTAGGTAGGTAGATTGATAGATACAGATAGGTAGGTATGTAGATAGATAGATAGAGATAGGTAGGTAGGTAGATAGATAGATAGACATAGGTAGGTAGGTAATTTGATAGATACAGATAGGTAGGTAGGTAGATAGTTAGATACAGATAGGTAGGTAGGTAGATAGATAGAAATAGGTAGGAAGGTAGATAGATAAATACAGATTGGTAGGTAGGTAGGTAGATAGATAGAGATAGGTAGGTAGGTAGATAGATAGATACAGATAGGTAGGTAGGTAGGTAGATAGAAAGAGATAGGTAGGTAGATAAATAAATACAAATAGGTAGGTAGGTAGGTAGATAGATAGAGATAGGTAGGTAGGTAGATAGATAGATAGAGATAGGTAGGTAGGTAGATTGATAGATACAGATAGGTAGGTAGGTAGATAGATAGGTACAGATAGGTAGGTAGGTAGATAGATAAATACAGATAGGTAGGTAGGTAGATAGATAGATAGAGATAGGTAGGTAGGTAGATTGATAGATAGAGATAGGTAGGTAGGTAGATAGATAGAGATAGGTAGCTAGGTAGATAGAATGATAGAGATAGGTAGGTAGGTAGATAGATAGATACAGATAGGTAGGTAGGTAGATTGATAGATACAGATAGGTAGGTAGGTAGATAGATAAATACAGATAGGTAGGTAGGTAGATCGATAGATACAGATAGGTAGGTAGGTAGATAGATAAATACAGATAGGTAGGTAGGTAGATAGATAGATAGATAGATAGAGATAGGTAGGTAGGTAGGTAGATAAATACAGATAGGTAGGTAGGTAGGTAGGTAGATAGATAGAGATAGGTAGGTAGGTAGATAGATAGATAGATAGAGATAGGTAGGTAGGTAGATAGATAGATACAGATAGGTAGGTAGGTAGGTAGATAGATAGAGATAGGTAGGTAGGTATGTAGATAGATAGAGATAGGTAGGTAGGTAGGTAGGTAGATAGATAGAGATAGGTAGGTAGGTAGGTAGGTAGGTAGATAGATACAGATAGGTAGGTAGGTAGATAGATAGATAGAGATAGGTAGGTAGGTAAATTGATAGATACAGATAGGTAGGTAGGTAGATAGATAGATAGAGATAGGTAGGTAGGTAGGTAAATTGATAGATACAGATAGGTAGGTAGGTAGATAGATAGATAGACATAGGTAGGTAGGTAGATTGATAGATACAGATAGGTAGGTAAGTAGATAGATAGATAGATACAGATAGGTAGGTAGGTAGATAGAGGTAGGTAGGTAGGTAGGTAGGTAGATAGATAGAGATAGGTAGGTAGGTAGGTAGATAGATAGAGATAAGTAGGTAGGTAGATAGATTGATACAGATAGGTAGGTAGGTAGCTTGATAGATACAGATAGCTAGGTAGGTAGATAGATAAATACAGAGATGTAGGTAGGTAGATAGATAGATACAGATAGGTAGGTAGGTAGATAGATAAATACAGATAGGTAGGTAGGTAGATAGATAGAGATAGGTAGGTAGGTAGATTGATAGATACAGATAGGTAGGTAGGTAGATAGATAAATACAGATAGGTAGGTAGGTAGGTAGATAGATAGAGATAGGTAGGTAGGTAGATAGATAGATAGAGATAGGTAGGTAGGTAGATTGATAGATACAGATAGGTAGGTAGGTAGGTAGATAAATACAGATAGGCAGGTAGGTCGATAGATAGATAGAGATAGGTAGGTAGGGAGATAGATAGAGATAGGTAGGTAGGTAGATACAGATAGGTAGGTAGGTAGATAGATAAATACAGATAGGTAGGTAGGTAGGTAGATAGATAGAGATAGGTAGGTAGGTAGATAGATAGATAGAGATAGGTAGGTAGGTAGGTAGGTAGGTAGATTGATAGATACAGATAGGTAGGTAAGTAGATAGATAGATACAGGTAGGTAGGTAGATAGATAGATAGAGATAGGTAGGTAGGTAGATAGATACAGATAGGTAGGTAGGTAGATAGATAGATACAGATAGGTAGGTAGGTAGATAGATATAGGTAGGTAGGTAGACAGATAGACATAGGTAGCTAGGTAGATTGATAGATACAGATAGGTAGGTAGGTAGGTAGATAGATAGAAAGAGATAGGTAGGTAGGTAGGTAGGTAGATAGATAGAGATAGGTAGGTAGGTAGATAGATACAGATAGGTAGGTAGGTAGATAGATAGAGATAGGTAGGTAGGTAGATTGATATATACAGATAGGTAGGTAGGTAGATAGATAGAGATAGGTAGGTAGGTAGATAGATGGATATAGGTAGGTAGGTAGATTGATAGATACAGATAGGTAGGTAGGTAGATTGATAGATACAGATAGGTAGGTAGGTAGATAGATAGATAGACATAGGTAGGTAGGTAGATTGATAGATACAGATAGGTAGGTAGGTAGATAGATAGATAGAGATAGGTAGGTAGGTAGGTAGATGGATAGAGATAGGTAGGTAGGTAGATAGATACAGATAGGTAGGTAGGTAGATAGATAGAGATAGGTAGGTAGGTAGATTGATAGATACAGATAGGTAGGTAGGTAGATAGATAGAGATAGGTAGGTAGGTAGATAGATAGATAGAGATAGGTAGGTAGGTAGGTAGATAGATAGAGATAGGTAGGTAGGTAGATAGATAGATAGAGATAGGTAGGTAGGTAGATTGATAGATACAGATAGGTAGGTAGGTAGATAGATAGATACAGATAGGTAGGTAGGTAGATAGATAGATACAGATAGGTAGGTAGGTAGATAGATAGATAGACATAGGTAGGTAGGTAGATTGATAGATACAGATAGGTAGGTAGGTAGATAGATAGATAGAGATAGGTAGGTAGGTAGGTAGATGGAAACAGATAGGTAGGTAGGTAGATAGATACAGATAGGTAGGTAGGTAGATAGATAGAGATAGGTAGGTAGGTAGATTGATAGATACAGATAGGTAGGTAGGTAGATAGATAGAGATAGGTAGGTAGGTAGATAGATAGATAGAGATAGGTAGATAGGTAGATTGATAGATACAGATAGGTAGGTAGGTAGATAGATAGATACAGATAGGTAGGTAGGTAGATAGATAGATAGAGATAGGTAGGTAGGTAGATAGATAGATAGACATAGCTTTGTAGGTAGATTGATAGATACAGATAGGTAGATAGATAGATAGATAGATAGATAGGTAGATAGACAGATAGAGAGAGGTAGGTAGGTAGATAGATAAATACAGATAGGTAGGTAGGTAGGTAGATAGATAGAGATAGGTAGGTAGGTAGATAGATAGATAGAGGTAGGTAGGTAGGTAGATTGATAGATACAGATAGGTAGGTAGGTAGATAGATAAATACAGATAGGTAGGTAGGTAGATAGATAGATAGAGATAGGTAGGTAGGTAGATTGATAGATACAGATAGGTAGGTAGGAAGATAGATACAGATAGGTAGGTAGGTAGATAGATAGATAGAGATAGGTAGGTAAGTAGATAGATAGATACAGATAGGTAGGTAGGTAGATTGATAGATACAGATAGCTAGCTAGGTAGATAGATAGATAGATAGATAGATAGAGATAGGTAGGTAGGTAGGTAGATTGATAGATACAGATAGGTAGGTAGGTAGATAGATAAATACAGATAGGTAGGTAGGTAGGTAGATAGATAGAGATAGGTAGGTAGGTAGATAGATAGATAGAGATAGGTAGGTAGGTAGATTGATAGATACAGATAGGTAGGTAGGTAGATAGATAAATACAGATAGGTAGGTAGGTCGATAGATAAATACAGATAGGTAGGTAGGTAGGTAGATAGATAGAGATAGGTAGGTAGGTAGATAGATAGATAGAGATAGGTAGGTAGGGAGATAGATAGAGATAGGTAGGTAGGTAGGTAGATAGATAGAGATAGGTAGGTAGGTAGGTAGATAGATAGAGATAGGTAGGTAGGTAGGTAGATAGATACAGATAGGTAGGTAGGTAGATAGATAGATAGATAGATAGATAGATAGATAGATAGATAGATAGATAGATAGATAGATAGATAGATAGAGATAGGTAGGTAGGTAGATAGATAGATAGAGATAGGTAGGTAGGTAGATAGATAGATAGACATAGGTAGGTAGGTAGATTGATAGATACAGATAGGTAGGTAGGTAGATAGATAGATACAGGTAGGTAGGTAGGTAGATAGATAAATACAGATAGGTAGGTAGGTATGTAGATAGATAGAGATAGATAGGTAGGTAGATAGATAGATAGATAGAGATAGGTAGGTAGGTAGATTGATAGATACAGATAGGTAGGTATTTAGATAGATAGATAGAGATAGGTAGGTAGGTAGATAGATAGATAGACATAGGTAGGTAGGTAGATTGATAGATACAGATAGGTAGGTAGGTAGGTAGATAGATAGATAGATAGATAGATAGATAGATAGATAGATAGATAGATAGATAGATAGAGATAAGTAGGTAGGTAGATAGATAGATAGATAGAGATAGGTAGGTAGGTAGATAGATAGATAGACATCGGTAGGTAGGTAGATTGATAGATACAGATAGGTAGGTAGGTAGATAGATAGATACAGATAGGTAGGTAGGTAGATAGATAAATACAGATAGGTAGGTAGGTAGGTAGATAGATAGAGATAGGTAGGTAGGTAGATAGATAGAGATAGGTAGGTAGGTAGATTGATAGATACAGATAGGTAGGTATGTAGATAGATAGATAGAGATAGGTAGGTAGGTAGATAGATAGATAGACATAGGTAGGTAGGTAGATTGATAGATACAGATAGGTAGGTAGGTAGATAGTTAGATACAGATAGGTAGGTAGGTAGATAGATAGATAGAGATAGGTAGGAAGGTAGATAGATAAATACAGATTGGTAGGTAGGTAGGTAGATAGATAGAGATAGGTAGGTAGGTAGATAGATAGATAGAGATAGGTAGGTAGGTAGATTGATAGATACAGATAGGTAGGTAGGTAGATAGATAAATACAGATAGGTAGGTAGGTAGATAGATAGATAGAGATAGGTAGGTAGGTAGATTGATAGATACAGATAGGTAGGTAGATAGATAGATACAGATAGGTAGGTAGGTAGATAGATAGATAGAGATAGGTAGGTAGGTAGATAGATAGATACAGATAGGTAGGTAGGTAGATTGATAGATACAGATAGGTAGGTAGTTAGATAGATAGATAGAGATAGATAGGTAGGTAGATTGATAGATACAGATAGGTAGGTAGGTAGATAGATAAATACAGATAGGTAGGTAGGTCGATAGATAGATAGAGATAGGTAGGTAGGTAGATAGATAGATACAGATAGGTAGGTAGGTAGATTGATAGATACAGATAGGTAGGTAGGTAGATAGATAGATAGATAGATAGAGATAGGTAGGTAGGTAGATTGATAGATACAGATAGGTAGGTAGGTAGATAGATAAATACAGATAGGTAGGTAGGTCGATAGATAGATAGAGATAGGTAGGTAGGGAGATAGATAGAGATAGGTAGGTAGGTAGGTAGATAGATAGAGATAGGTAGGTAGGTAGGTAGATAGATAGATAGGTAGGTAGGTAGGTAGATAGATACAGATAGGTAGGTAGGTAGGTAGATAGATAGATAGATAGAGATAGGTAGGTAGGTAGATAGATAGATAGAGATAGGTAGGTAGGTAGATAGATAGATAGACATAGGTAGGTAGGTAGATTGATAGATACAGATAGGTAGGTAGGTAGATAGATAGATACAGATAGGTAGGTAGGTAGATAGATAAATACAGATCGGTAGGTAGGTAGGTAGATAGATAGAGATAGGTAGGTAGGTAGATAGATAGATAGAGATAGGTAGGTAGGTAGATTGATAGATACAGATAGGTAGGTATGTAGATAGATAGATAGAGATAGGTAGGTAGGTAGATAGATAGATAGACATAGGTAGGTAGGTAGATTGATAGATACAGATAGGTAGGTAGGTAGGTAGATAGATAGATAGATAGATAGATAGATAGATAGAGATAAGTAGGTAGGTAGATAGATAGATAGATAGATAGATAGATAGATAGATAGATAGATAGATAGATAGATAGATAGAGATAGGTAGGTAGGTAGATAGATAGATAGACATAGGTAGGTAGGTAGATTGATAGATACAGATAGGTAGGTAGGTAGATAGATAGATACAGATAGGTAGGTAGGTAGATAGATAAATACAGATAAGTAGGTAGGTAGGTAGATAGATAGAGATAGGTAGGTAGGTAGATAGATAGATAGAGATAGGTAGGTAGGTAGATTGATAGATACAGATACGTAGGTATGTAGATAGATAGATAGAGATAGGTAGGTAGGTAGATAGATAGATAGACATAGGTAGGTAGGTAGATTGATAGATACAGATAGGTAGGTAGGTAGATAGTTAGATACAGATAGGTAGGTAGGTAGATAGATAGATAGAGATAGGTAGGAAGGTAGATAGATAAATACAGATTGGTAGGTAGGTAGGTAGATAGATAGAGATAGGTAGGTAGGTAGATAGATAGATAGAGATAGGTAGGTAGGTAGATTGATAGATGCAGATAGGTAGGTAGGTAGATAGATAAATACAGATAGGTAGGTAGGTAGATAGATAGATAGAGATAGGTAGGTAGGTAGATTGATAGATACAGATAGGTAGGTAGATAGATAGATACAGATAGGTAGGTAGGTAGATAGATAGATAGAGATAGGTAGGTAGGTAGATAGATAGATACAGATACGTAGGTAGGTAGATTGATAGATACAGATAGGTAGGTAGTTAGATAGATAGATAGAGATAGATAGGTAGGTAGATTGATAGAGACAGATAGGTAGGTAGGTAGATAGATAGAGATATGTAGGTAGGTAGATAGATAGATACAGATAGGTAGGAAGGTAGATTGATAGATAGAAATAGGTAGGTAGGTAGATAGATAGATACAGATAGGTAGGTAGGTAGATAGATAAATACAGATAGGTAGGTAGGTAGATCGATAGATACAGATAGGTAGGTAGGTAGATAGATAAATACAGATAGGTAGGTAGGTAGGTAGTTAGATAGATAGAGATAGGTAGGTAGGTAGATAGATAGATAGATAGAGATAGGTAGGTAGGTAGATAGATAGATACAGATAGGTAGGTAGGTAGATAGATAGAGATAGGTAGGTAGGTAGGTAGATAGATAGAGATAGGTAGGTAGGTAGGTAGATAGATAGAGATAGGTAGGTAGGTAGGTAGGTAGGTAGATAGATACAGATAGGTAGGTAGTTAGATAGATAGATAGAGATAGATAGGTAGGTAGATTGATAGAGACAGATAGGTAGGTAGGTAGATAGATACAGATAGGTAGGTAGGTAGGTAGATAGATAGATAGAGATAGGTAGGTAAGTAGATAGATAGATACAGATAGGTAGGTAGGTAGATTGATAGATACAGATAGCTAGGTAGGTAGATAGATAGATACAGATAGGTAGGTAGGTAGATAGAGGTAGGTAGGTAGGTAGGTAGATAGATAAATACAGATAGGTAGGTAGGTAGATAGATAGATAGAGAGAGGTAGGTAGGTAGATAGATAAATACAGATAGGTAGGTAGGTAGGTAGAGAGATAGAGATAGGTAGGTAGGTAGATAGATAGATAGAGATAGGTAGGTAGGTAGATTGATAGATACAGATAGGTAGGTAGGTAGATAGATAGATACAGATAGGTAGGTATGTAGATAGAAAGATAGAGATAGGTAGGTAGGTAGATAGATAGATAGACATAGGTAGGTAGGTAGATTGATAGATACAGATAGGTAGGTAGGTAAATTGATAGATACAGATAGGTAGGTAGGTAGATAGATAGACAGAGATAGGTAGGTAGGTAGCTAGATAGATAGATAGACATAGGTAGGTAGGTAGATAGAAGGATACAGATAGGTAGGTAGGTAGATAGATAGATAGAGATAGGTAGGTAGGTAGATAGATAAATACAGATAGGTAGGTAGGTAGGTAGATAGATAGAGATAGGTAGGTAGGTAGGTAGATAGATAGAGATAGGTAGGTAGGTAGATTGATAGATAGAGATAGGTAGGTAGGTAGATAGATAGATACAGATAGGTAGGTAGGTAGATAGATAGATAGAGATACGTAGGTAGGTAGATAGATAGATAGACATAGGTAGGTAGGTAGATTGATAGATACAGATAGGTAGGTAACTAGATAGATAGATAGAGATAGGTAGGTAGGTAGGTAGATAGATAGAGATAAGTAGGTAGGTAGATAGATAGATAGAGAGAGGTAGGTAGGTAGGTAGATAAATACAGATAGGTAGGTAGGTAGGTAGATAGATAGAGATAGGTAGGTAGGTAGATAGATAGATAGAGATAGGTAGGTAGGTAGATTGATAGATACAGATAGGTAGGTAGGTAGATAGATAAATACAGATAGGTAGGTAGGTAGGTAGATAGATAGAGATAGGTAGGTAGGTAGATTGATAGATACAGATAGGTAGGTAGATAGATAGATACAGATAGGTAGGTAGGTAGATAGATAGATAGAGATAGGGAGGTAGGTAGATAGATAGATACAGATAGGTAGGTAGGTAGATTGATAGATACAGATAGGTAGGTAGTTAGATAGATAGATAGAGATAGATAGGTAGGTAGATTGATAGAGACAGATAGGTAGGTAGGTAGATAGATAGATAGAGATATGTAGGTAGGTAGATAGATAGATACAGATAGGTAGGTAGGTAGATAGATAGATAGAGATAGGTAGGTAGGTAGATTGATAGATACAGATAGGTAGGTATGTAGATAGATAGATAGAGATAGGTAGGTAGGTAGATAGATAGATAGACATAGGTAGGTAGGTAGATTGATAGATACAGATAGGTAGGTAGGTAGGTAGATAGATAGATAGATAGATAGATAGAGATAAGTAGGTAGGTAGATAGATAGATAGATAGATAGATAGATAGATAGATAGATAGATAGATAGAGATAGGTAGGTAGGTAGATAGATAGATAGACATAGGTAGGTAGGTAGATTGATAGATACAGATAGGTAGGTAGGTAGATAGATAGATACAGATAGGTAGGTAGGTAGATAGATAAATACAGATAAGTAGGTAGGTAGGTAGATAGATAGAGATAGGTAGGTAGGTAGATAGATAGATAGAGATAGGTAGGTAGGTAGATTGATAGATACAGATACGTAGGTATGTAGATAGATAGATAGAGATAGGTAGGTAGGTAGATAGATAGATAGACATAGGTAGGTAGGTAGATTGATAGATACAGATAGGTAGGTAGGTAGATAGTTAGATACAGATAGGTAGGTAGGTAGATAGATAGATAGAGATAGGTAGGAAGGTAGATAGATAAATACAGATTGGTAGGTAGGTAGGTAGATAGATAGAGATAGGTAGGTAGGTAGATAGATAGATAGAGATAGGTAGGTAGGTAGATTGATAGATGCAGATAGGTAGGTAGGTAGATAGATAAATACAGATAGGTAGGTAGGTAGATAGATAGATAGAGATAGGTAGGTAGGTAGATTGATAGATACAGATAGGTAGGTAGATAGATAGATACAGATAGGTAGGTAGGTAGATAGATAGATAGAGATAGGTAGGTAGGTAGATAGATAGATACAGATACGTAGGTAGGTAGATTGATAGATACAGATAGGTAGGTAGTTAGATAGATAGATAGAGATAGATAGGTAGGTAGATTGATAGAGACAGATAGGTAGGTAGGTAGATAGATAGATAGAGATATGTAGGTAGGTAGATAGATAGATACAGATAGGTAGGAAGGTAGATTGATAGATAGAAATAGGTAGGTAGGTAGATAGATAGATACAGATAGGTAGGTAGGTAGATAGATAAATACAGATAGGTAGGTAGGTAGATCGATAGATACAGATAGGTAGGTAGGTAGATAGATAAATACAGATAGGTAGGTAGGTAGGTAGTTAGATAGATAGAGATAGGTAGGTAGGTAGATAGATAGATAGATAGAGATAGGTAGGTAGGTAGATAGATAGATACAGATAGGTAGGTAGGTAGATAGATAGAGATAGGTAGGTAGGTAGGTAGATAGATAGAGATAGGTAGGTAGGTAGGTAGATAGATAGAGATAGGTAGGTAGGTAGGTAGGTAGGTAGGTAGGTAGATAGATACAGATAGGTAGGTAGTTAGATAGATAGATAGAGATAGATAGGTAGGTAGATTGATAGAGACAGATAGGTAGGTAGGTAGATAGATACAGATAGGTAGGTAGGTAGGTTGATAGATAGATAGATAGAGATAGGTAGGTAAGTAGATAGATAGATACAGATAGGTAGGTAGGTAGATTGATAGATACAGATAGCTAGGTAGGTAGATAGATAGATACAGATAGGTAGGTAGGTAGATAGAGGTAGGTAGGTAGGTAGGTAGATAGATAAATACAGATAGGTAGGTAGGTAGATAGATAGATAGAGAGAGGTAGGTAGGTAGATAGATAAATACAGATAGGTAGGTAGGTAGGTAGATAGATAGAGATAGGTAGGTAGGTAGATAGATAGATAGAGATAGGTAGGTAGGTAGATTGATAGATACAGATAGGTAGGTAGGTAGATAGATAGATACAGATAGGTAGGTAGGTAGATAGAAAGATAGAGATAGGTAGGTAGGTAGATAGATAGACAGACATAGGTAGGTAGGTAGATTGATAGATACAGATAGGTAGGTAGGTAAATTGATAGATACAGATAGGTAGGTAGGTAGATAGATAGACAGAGATAGGTAGGTAGGTAGCTAGATAGATAGATAGACATAGGTAGGTAGGTAGATAGAAGGATACAGATAGGTAGGTAGGTAGATAGATAGATAGAGATAGGTAGGTAGGTAGATAGATAAATACAGATAGGTAGGTAGGTAGGTAGATAGATAGAGATAGGTAGGTAGGTAGGTAGATAGATAGAGATAGGTAGGTAGGTAGATTGATAGATAGAGATAGGTAGGTAGGTAGATAGATAGATACAGATAGGTAGGTAGGTAGATAGATAGATAGAGATACGTAGGTAGGTAGATAGATAGATAGACATAGGTAGGTAGGTAGATTGATAGATACAGATAGGTAGGTAACTAGATAGATAGATAGAGATAGGTAGGTAGGTAGGTAGATAGATAGAGATAAGTAGGTAGGTAGATAGATACAGATAGGTAGGTAGGTAGGTAGATAGATAGAGATAGGTAGGTAGGTAGGTAGATAGATAGAGATAGGAGGTAGGTAGATTGATAGATACAGATAGGTAGGTAGGTAGATAGATAGATACAGATAGGTAGGTAGGTAGATAGATAGATAGATAGATAGATAGATAGATAGATAGATAGATAGATAGATAGATAGATAGATAGATAGATAGACATAGGTAGGTAGGTAGATAGAAGGATACAGATAGGTAGGTAGGTAGATAGATAGATAGAGATAGGTAGGTAGGTAGATAGTAAATACAGATAGGTAGGTAGGTAGGTAGGTAGATAGAGATAGGTAGGTAGGTAGATTGATAGATACAGATAGGTAGGTAGGTAGATAGATAGAGATAGGTAGGTAGGTAGACAGATAGATAGGTAGAGATAGGTAGGTAGGTAGATTGATAGATACAGATAGGTAGGTAGATAGATAGATACAGATAGGTAGGTAGGTAGATAGATAGAGAGAGAGAGGTAGGTAGGTAGATAGATAAATACAGATAGGTAGGTAGGTAGGTAGATAGATAGAGATAGGTAGGTAGGTAGGTAGATAGATAGAGATAGGAGGTAGGTAGATTGATAGATACAGATAGGTAGGCAGGTAGATAGATAGATACAGATAGGTAGGTAGGTAGATAGATAAATACAGATAGGTAGGTAGGTAGATAGATAGAGATAGGTAGGTAGGTAGATTGATAGATACAGATAGGTAGGTAGGTAGATAGATAGATACAGATAGGTAGGTAGGTAGATAGATAGATAAAGATAGGTAGGTAGGTAAGTAGAGAGATAGATACAGATAGGTAGGTAGGTAGATTGATAGATAGAGATAGCTAGGTAGGTAGATAGATAAATACAGATAGGTAGGTAGGTAGATAGATAGATACAGATAGGTAGGTAGGTAGATAAATACAGATAGGTAGGTAGGTAGATAGATAGATAGAGATATGTAGGTAGGTAGATTGATAGATACAGATAGGTAGGTAGGTAGGTAGATAGATAGAGATAGTTAGGTAGGTAGGTAGATAGATAGAGATAGGTAGGTAGGTAGGTAGATAGATACAGATAGGTAGGTAGGTAGATAGATTGATAGAGATAGGTAGGTAGGTAAATTGATAGATACAGATAGGTAGGTAGGTAGATAGATAAATAGAGATAGGTAGGTAGGTAAATTGATATACAGATAGGTAGGTAGGTAGATAGATAGACAGAGATAGGTAGGTAGGTAGATAGATAGATAGATAGATAGACATAGGTAGGTAGGTAGATAGATAGATACAGATAGGTAGGTAGGTAGGTAGATAGATAGAGATAGGTAGGTAGGTAGATAGATAAATACAGATAGGTAGGTAGGTAGGTAGATAGATAGAGATAGGTAGGTAGGTAGATAGATAGATAGAGATAGGTAGGTAGGTAGATTGATAGATACAGATAGGTAGGTAGGTAGATAGATAGATACAGATAGGTAGGTAGGTAGATAGAAAGATAGAGATAGGTAGGTAGGTAGATTGATAGATACAGATAGGTAGGTAGGTAGATAGATAGATAGAGATAGGTAGGTAGGTAGGTAGATAGATAGAGATAGGTAGGTAGGTAGATAGATACAGATAGGTATGTAGGTAGAAAGATAGAGATAGTTAGGTAGGTAGATTGATAGATACAGATAGGTAGGTAGATAGATAGATAGAGATAGGTAGGTAGGTAGATAGATAGATACAGATAGGTAGGTAGGTAGATTGATAGATACAGATAGGTAGGTAGGTAGATAGATAGATAGATAGATAGATAGATAGATAGATAGATAGATAGATAGAGATAGGTAGGTAGGTAGATAGATAGATAGACATAGGTAGGTAGGTAGATTGATAGATACAGATAGGTAGATAGATAGATAGATACAGATAGGTAGGTAGGTAGATAGATAGATAGAGAGAGGTAGGTAGGTAGGTAGATAAATACAGATAGGTAGGTAGGTAGGTAGATAGATAGAGATAGGTAGGTAGGTAGATAGATAGATAGAGATAGGTAGGTAGGTAGATTGATAGATACAGATAGGTAGGTAGGTAGATAGATAAATACAGATAGGTAGGTAGGTAGATAGATAGATAGAGATAGGTAGGTAGGTAGATTGATAGATACAGATAGGTAGGTAGATAGATAGATACAGATAGGTAGGTAGGTAGATAGATAGATAGAGATAGGTAGGTAGGTAGATAGATAGATACAGATAGGTAGGTAGGTAGATTGATAGATACAGATAGGTAGGTAGTTAGATAGATAGATAGATAGAGATAGATAGGTAGGTAGATTGATAGAGACAGATAGGTAGGTAGGTAGATAGATAGATAGAGATATGTAGGTAGGTAGATAGATAGATACAGATAGGTAGGTAGGTAGATTGATAGATAGAAATAGGTAGGTAGGTAGATAGATAGATACAGATAGGTAGGTAGGTAGATAGATAAATACAGATAGGTAGGTAGGTAGATCGATAGATACAGATAGGTAGGTAGGTAGATAGATAAATACAGATAGGTAGGTAGGTAGGTAGTTAGATAGATAGAGATAGGTAGGTAGGTAGATAGATAGATAGATAGAGATAGGTAGGTAGGTAGATAGATAGATACAGATAGGTAGGTAGGTAGGTAGATAGATAGAGATAGGTAGGTAGGTAGATAGATAGAGATAGGTAGGTAGGTAGGTAGATAGATAGAGATAGGTAGGTAGGTAGGTAGGTAGGTAGATAGATACAGATAGGTAGGTAGTTAGATAGATAGATAGATAGAGATAGATAGGTAGGTAGATTGATAGAGACAGATAGGTAGGTAGGTAGATAGATACAGATAGGTAGGTAGGTAGGTAGATAGATAGATAGAGATAGGTAGGTAAGTAGATAGATAGATACAGATAGGTAGGTAGGTAGATTGATAGATACAGATAGCTAGGTAGGTAGATAGATAGATACAGATAGGTAGATAGGTAGATAGAGGTAGGTAGGTAGGTAGGTAGATAGATAAATACAGATAGGTAGGTAGGTAGGTAGATAGATAGAGATAGGTAGGTAGGTAGGTAGATAGATAGAGATAGGTAGGTAGGTAGATTGATAGATACAGATAGGTAGGTAGGTAGGTAGATAAATACAGATAGGTAGGTAGGTAGATAGATAGATAGAGAGAGGTAGGTAGGTAGATAGATAAATACAGATAGGTAGGTAGGTAGGTAGATAGATAGAGATAGGTAGGTAGGTAGATAGATAGATAGAGATAGGTAGGTAGGTAGATTGATAGATACAGATAGGTAGGTAGGTAGATAGATAGATACAGATAGGTAGGTAGGTAGATAGAAAGATAGAGATAGGTAGGTAGGTAGATAGATAGATAGACATAGGTAGGTAGGTAGATTGATAGATACAGATAGGTAGGTAGGTAAATTGATAGATACAGATAGGTAGGTAGGTAGATAGATAGACAGAGATAGGTAGGTAGGTAGATAGATAGATAGATAGATAGATAGACATAGGTAGGTAGGTAGATAGAAGGATACAGATAGGTAGGTAGGTAGATAGATACATAGAGATAGGTAGGTAGGTAGATAGATAAATACAGATAGGTAGGTAGGTAGGTAGATAGATAGATAGAGATAGGTAGGTAGGTAGGTAGATAGATAGAGATAGGTAGGTAGGTAGATTGATAGATAGAGATAGGTAGGTAGGTAGATAGATAGATACAGATAGGTAGGTAGGTAGATAGATAGATAGAGATAGGTAGGTAGGTAGATGATAGAGATAGGTAGGTAGGTAGGTAGATAGATACAGATAGGTAGGTAGGTAGATTGATAGATACAGATAGGTAGGTAGGTAGATAGATAAATACAGATAGGTAGGTAGGTAGACAGATAGATAGAGATAGGTAGGTAGGTAGATTGATAGATACAGATAGGTAGGTAGGTAGGTAGATAGATAGATAGAGATAGGTAGGTAAGTAGATAGATAGATACAGATAGGTAGGTAGGTAGATTGATAGATAGAGATAGCTAGGTAGGTAGATAGATAAATACAGATAGGTAGGTAGGTAGATAGATAGATACAGATAGGTAGGTAGGTAGATAGATAAATAGAGATAGGTAGGTAGGTAGATAGATAGATAGAGATAGGTAGGTAGGTAGATTGATAGATACAGATAGGTAGGTAGGTAGGTAGATAGATAGAGATAGCTAGGTAGGTAGGTAGATAGATAGAGATAGGTAGGTAGGTAGATAGATAGAGATAGGTAGGTAGGTAAATTGATAGATACAGATAGGTAGGTAGGTAGATAGATAGATAGAGATAGGTAGGTAGGTAAATTGATAGATACAGATAGCTAGGTAGGTAGATAGATAGATACAGATAGGTAGATAGGTAGATAGAGGTAGGTAGGTAGGTAGGTAGATAGATAAATACAGATAGGTAGGTAGGTAGGTAGGTAGGTAGATAGATAGAGACAGGTAGGTAGGTAGATAGATAGATAGAGATAGGTAGGTAGGTAGATTGATAGATACAGATAGGTAGGTAGGTAGATAGATAGATACAGATAGGTAGGTATGTAGATAGATAGATACAGATAGGTAGGTATGTAGATAGATAGATAGATAGATAGATAGACATAGGTAGGTAGGTAGATTGATAGATACAGATAGGTAGGTAGGTAGATAGATAGATAGAGATAGGTAGGTAGGTAGGTAGATAGATAGAGATAGGTAGGTAGGTAGATAGATACAGATAGGTAGGTAGGTAGATGATAGAGATAGGTAGGTAGGTAGACTGATAGATACAGATAGGTAGGTAGGTAGATAGATAGAGATAGGTAGGTAGGTAGATAGATAGATAGAGATAGGTAGGTAGGTAGATTGATAGATACAGATAGGTAGGTAGGTAGATAGATACAGATAGGTAGGTAGGTAGATAGATAGATAGAGAGAGGTAGGTAGGTAGATAGATAAATACAGATAGGTAGGTAGGTAAATAGATAGATAGAGATAGGTAGGTAGGTAGATAGATAGAGATAGGTAGGTAGGTAGGTAGGTAGATAGATACAGATAGGTAGGTAGGTAGATAGATAGATAGAGATAGGTAGGTAGGTAAATTGATAGATACAGATAGGTAGGTAGGTAGATAGATAGATAGAGATAGGTAGGTAGGTAAATTGATAGATACAGATAGGTAGGTAGGTAGATAGATAGACAGAGATAGGTAGGTAGGTAGATAGATAGATAGATAGATAGATAGATAGATAGATAGATAGATAGATAGATAGATAGATAGATAGATAGATAGATAGATAGATAGATAGATAGATAGACATAGGTAGGTAGGTAGATAGATAGATACAGATAGGTAGGTAGGTAGATAGATAGATAGAGATAGGTAGGTAGGTAGATAGATAAATACAGATAGGTAGGTAGGTAGGTAGATAGATAGAGATAGGTAGGTAGATTGATAGATACAGATAGGTAGGTAGGAAGATAGATACAGATAGGTAGGTAGGTAGATAGATAGATAGAGATAGGTAGGTAAGTAGATAGATAGATACAGATAGGTAGGTAGGTAGATTGATAGATACAGATAGCTAGGTAGGTAGATAGATAGATAGATAGAGATGGTAGGTAGGTAGATTGATAGATACAGATAGGTAGGTAGGTAGATAGATAAATACAGATAGGTAGGTAGGTAGGTAGATAGATAGAGATAGGTAGGTAGGTAGATAGATAGATAGATAGAGATAGGTAGGTAGGTAGATTGATAGATACAGATAGGTAGGTAGGTAGATAGATAAATACAGATAGGTAGGTAGGTCGATAGATAAATACAGATAGGTAGGTAGGTAGGTAGATAGATAGAGATAGGTAGGTAGATAGATAGAGATAGGTAGGTAGGGAGATAGATAGAGATAGGTAGGTAGGTAGGTAGATAGATAGAGATAGGTAGGTAGGTAGGTAGATAGATAGAGATAGGTAGGTAGGTAGGTAGATAGATACAGATAGGTAGGTAGGTAGATAGATAGATACAGATAGGTAGGTATGTAGATAGATAGATACAGATAGGTAGGTATGTAGATAGATAGATAGATAGATAGACATAGGTAGGTAGGTAGATTGATAGATACAGATAGGTAGGTAGGTAGATAGATAGATAGAGATAGGTAGGTAGGTAGGTAGATAGATAGAGATAGGTAGGTAGGTAGATAGATACAGATAGGTAGGTAGGTAGATGATAGAGATAGGTAGGTAGGTAGACTGATAGATACAGATAGGTAGGTAGGTAGATAGATAGAGATAGGTAGGTAGGTAGATAGATAGATAGATAGAGATAGGTAGGTAGGTAGATTGATAGATACAGATAGGTAGGTAGGTAGATAGATACAGATAGGTAGGTAGGTAGATAGATAGATAGAGAGAGGTAGGTAGGTAGATAGATAAATACAGATAGGTAGGTAGGTAAATAGATAGATAGAGATAGGTAGGTAGGTAGATAGATAGAGATAGGTAGGTAGGTAGGTAGATAGATACAGATAGGTAGGTAGGTAGATAGATAGATAGAGATAGGTAGGTAGGTAAATTGATAGATACAGATAGGTAGGTAGGTAGATAGATAGATAGAGATAGGTAGGTAGGTAAATTGATAGATACAGATAGGTAGGTAGGTAGATAGATAGACAGAGATAGGTAGGTAGATAGATAGATAGATAGATAGATAGATAGATAGATAGATAGATAGATAGATAGATAGATAGATAGATAGATAGATAGATAGACATAGGTAGGTAGGTAGATAGATAGATACAGATAGGTAGGTAGGTAGATAGATAGAGATAGGTAGGTAGATAGATAAATACAGATAGGTAGGTAGGTAGGTAGATAGATAGAGATAGGTAGGTAGATTGATAGATACAGATAGGTAGGTAGGAAGATAGATACAGATAGGTAGGTAGGTAGATAGATAGATAGAGATAGGTAGGTAAGTAGATAGATAGATACAGATAGGTAGGTAGGTAGATTGATAGATACAGATAGCTAGGTAGGTAGATAGATAGATAGATAGAGATAGGTAGGTAGGTAGATTGATAGATACAGATAGGTAGGTAGGTAGATAGATAAATACAGAGAGGTAGGTAGGTAGGTAGATAGATAGAGATAGGTAGGTAGGTAGATAGATAGATAGATAGAGATAGGTAGGTAGGTAGATTGATAGATACAGATAGGTAGGTAGGTAGATAGATAAATACAGATAGGTAGGTAGGTCGATAGATAAATACAGATAGGTAGGTAGGTAGGTAGATAGATAGAGATAGGTAGGTAGGTAGATAGATAGATAGAGATAGGTAGGTAGGGAGATAGATAGAGATAGGTAGGTAGGTAGGTAGATAGATAGAGATAGGTTAGGTAGGTAGGTAGATAGATAGATAGAGATAGGTAGGTAGGTAGGTAGATAGATACAGATAGGTAGGTAGGTAGATAGATAGATAGATAGATAGATAGATAGATAGATAGATAGATAGATAGATAGATAGATAGATAGAGATAGGTAGGTAGGTAGATAGATAGATAGAGATAGGTACGTAGGTAGATAGATAGATAGACATAGGTAGGTAGGTAGATTGATAGATACAGATAGGTAGGTAGGTAGATAGATAGATACAGATAGGTAGGTAGGTAGATAGATAAATACAGATAGGTAGGTAGGTATGTTGATAGATAGAGATAGGTAGGTAGGTAGATTGATAGATACAGATAGGTAGGTATGTAGATAGATAGATAGAGATAGGTAGGTAGGTAGATAGATAGATAGACATAGGTAGGTAGGTAGATTGATAGATACAGATAGGTAGGTAGGTAGGTAGATAGATAGATAGATAGATAGATAGATAGATAGATAGATAGATAGATAGATAGATAGATAGATAGATAGATAGAGATAAGTAGGTAGGTAGATAGATAGATAGATAGAGATAGGTAGGTAGGTAGATAGATAGACATAGGTAGGTAGGTAGATTGATAGATACAGATAGGTAGGTAGGTAGATAGATAGATAGAGATAGGTAGGTAGGTAGATAGATAGAGATAGGTAGGTAGGTAGATTGATAGATACAGATAGGTAGGTAGGAAGATAGATACAGATAGGTAGGTAGGTAGGTAGGTAGATAGATAGAGATAGGTAGGTAAGTAGATAGATAGATACAGATAGGTAGGTAGGTAGATTGATAGATACAGATAGCTAGGTAGGTAGATAGATAGATAGATAGAGATAGGTAGGTAGGTAGATTGATAGATACAGATAGGTAGGTAGGTAGATAGATAAATACAGATAGGTAGGTAGGTAGGTAGATAGATAGAGATAGGTAGGTAGGTAGATAGATAGATAGAGATAGGTAGGTAGGTAGATTGATAGATACAGATAGGTAGGTAGGTAGGTAGATAGATAAATACAGATAGGTAGGTAGGTCGATAGATAAATACAGATAGGTAGGTAGGTAGGTAGATAGATAGAGATAGGTAGGTAGGTAGATAGATAGAGATAGGTAGGTAGGGAGATAGATAGAGATAGGTAGGTAGGTAGGTAGATAGATAGAGATAGGTAGGTAGGTAGGTAGATAGATAGAGATAGGTAGGTAGGTAGGTAGATACAGATAGGTAGGTAGGTAGATAGATAGATAGATAGATAGATAGAGATAGGTAGGTAGGTAGATAGATAGATAGAGATAGGTAGGTAGGTAGATAGATAGATAGACATAGGTAGGTAGGTAGATTGATAGATACAGATAGGTAGGTAGGTAGATAGATAGATACAGATAGGTAGGTAGGTAGATAGATAAATACAGATAGGTAGGTAGGTATGTAGATAGATAGAGATAGGTAGGTAGATAGATAGATAGATAGATAGATAGATAGATAGATAGATAGATAGATAGATAGATAGATAGATAGATAGATAGATAGATAGATAGATAGATAGATAGATAGATAGATAGAGATAGGTAGGTAGGTAGATTGATAGATACAGATAGGTAGGTATGTAGATAGATAGATAGAGATAGGTAGGTAGGTAGATAGATAGATAGACATAGGTAGGTAGGTAGATTGATAGATACAGATAGGTAGGTAGGTAGGTAGATAGATAGATAGATAGATAGATAGATAGATAGATAGATAGATAGATAGATAGATAGATAGATAGAGATAAGTAGGTAGGTAGATAGATAGATAGAGATAGGTAGGTAGGTAGATAGATAGATAGACATAGGTAGGTAGGTAGATTGATAGATACAGATAGGTAGGTAGGTAGATAGATAGATACAGATAGGTAGGTAGGTAGATTGATAGATACAGATAGGTAGGTATGTAGATAGATAGATAGAGATAGGTAGGTAGGTAGATAGATAGATAGACATAGGTAGGTAGGTAGATTGATAGATACAGATAGGTAGGTAGGTAGATAGTTAGATACAGATAGGTAGGTAGGTAGATAGATATATAGAGATAGGTAGGAAGGTAGATAGATAAATACAGATTGGTAGGTAGGTAGGTAGATAGATAGAGATAGGTAGGTAGGTAGATAGATAGATAGAGATAGGTAGGTAGGTAGATTGATAGATACAGATAGGTAGGTAGGTAGATAGATAAATACAGATAGGTAGGTAGGTAGATAGATAGATAGAGATAGGTAGGTAGGTAGATTGATAGATACAGATAGGTAGGTAGATAGATAGATACAGATAGGTAGGTAGGTAGATAGATAGATAGAGATAGGTAGGTAGGTAGATAGATAGATACAGATAGGTAGGTAGGTAGATTGATAGATACAGATAGGTAGGTAGTTAGATAGATAGATAGAGATAGATAGGTAGGTAGATTGATAGATACAGATAGGTAGGTAGGTAGATAGATAAATACAGATAGGTAGGTAGGTCGATAGATAGATAGAGATAGGTAGGTAGGTAGATAGATAGATACAGATAGGTAGGTAGGTAGATTGATAGATACAGATAGGTAGGTAGGTAGATAGATAGATAGAGATAGGTAGGTAGGTAGATTGATAGATACAGATAGGTAGGTAGGTAGATAGATAAATACAGATAGGTAGGTAGGTCGATAGATAGATAGAGATAGGTAGGTAGGGAGATAGATAGAGATAGGTAGGTAGGTAGGTAGATAGATAGAGATAGGTAGGTAGGTAGGTAGATAGATAGAGATAGGTAGGTAGGTAGGTAGATAGATACAGATAGGTAGGTAGGTAGATAGATAGATAGAGATAGGTAGGTAGGTAGATAGATAGATAGAGATAGGTAGGTAGGTAGATAGATAGATAGATAGACAGGTAGGTAGGTAGATTGATAGATACAGATAGGTAGGTAGGTAGATAGATAGATACAGATAGGTAGGTAGGTAGATAGATAAATACAGATAGGTAGGTAGGTAGGTAGATAGATAGAGATAGGTAGGTAGGTAGATAGATAGATAGAGATAGGTAGGTAGGTAGATTGATAGATACAGATAGGTAGGTATGTAGATAGATAGATAGAGATAGGTAGGTAGGTAGATAGATAGATAGACATAGGTAGGTAGGTAGATTGATAGATACAGATAGGTAGGTAGGTAGATAGATAGATAGATAGATAGATAGATAGATAGATAGATAGATAGATAGATAGATAGATAGATAGATAGATAGATAGATAGATAGATAGATAGATAGATAGATAGATAGATAGAGATAAGTAGGTAGGTAGATAGATAGATAGATAGATAGAGATAGGTAGGTAGGTAGATAGATAGATAGACATAGGTAGGTAGGTAGATTGATAGATACAGATAGGTAGGTAGGTAGATAGATAAATACAGATAGGTAGGTAGGTAGGTAGATAGATAGAGATAGGTAGGTAGGTAGATAGATAGATAGATAGATAGATAGATAGATAGATAGATAGATAGATAGATAGATAGATAGATAGATAGATAGATAGATAGATAGATAGATAGATAGATAGATAGATAGACATAGGTAGGTAGGTAGATAGATAGATACAGATAGGTAGGTAGGTAGATAGATAGATAGAGATAGGTAGGTAGGTAGATAGATAAATACAGATAGGTAGGTAGGTAGGTAGATAGATAGAGATAGGTAGGTAGATTGATAGATACAGATAGGTAGGTAGGAAGATAGATACAGATAGGTAGGTAGGTAGATAGATAGATAGAGATAGGTAGGTAAGTAGATAGATAGATACAGATAGGTAGGTAGGTAGATTGATAGATACAGATAGCTAGGTAGGTAGATAGATAGATAGATAGAGATAGGTAGGTAGGTAGATTGATAGATACAGATAGGTAGGTAGGTAGATAGATAAATACAGATAGGTAGGTAGGTAGGTAGATAGATAGAGATAGGTAGGTAGGTAGATAGATAGATAGATAGAGATAGGTAGGTAGGTAGATTGATAGATACAGATAGGTAGGTAGGTAGATAGATAAATACAGATAGGTAGGTAGGTCGATAGATAAATACAGATAGGTAGGTAGGTAGGTAGATAGATAGAGATAGGTAGGTAGGTAGATAGATAGATAGAGATAGGTAGGTAGGGAGATAGATAGAGATAGGTAGGTAGGTAGGTAGGTAGATAGATAGAGATAGGTAGGTAGGTAGGTAGATAGATAGAGATAGGTAGGTAGGTAGGTAGATAGATACAGATAGGTAGGTAGGTAGATAGATAGATAGATAGATAGATAGATAGATAGATAGATAGATAGAGATAGGTAGGTAGGTAGATAGATAGATAGAGATAGGTAGGTAGGTAGATAGATAGATAGACATAGGTAGGTAGGTAGATTGATAGATACAGATAGGTAGGTAGGTAGATAGATAGATACAGATAGGTAGGTAGGTAGATAGATAAATACAGATAGGTAGGTAGGTATGTTGATAGATAGAGATAGGTAGGTAGGTAGATTGATAGATACAGATAGGTAGGTATGTAGATAGATAGATAGAGATAGGTAGGTAGGTAGATAGATAGATAGACATAGGTAGGTAGGTAGATTGATAGATACAGATAGGTAGGTAGGTAGATAGATAGATAGATTGATAGATAGATAGATAGATAGATAGATAGATAGATAGATAGATAGATAGATAGATAGATAGATAGATAGATAGATAGATAGATAGAGATAAGTAGGTAGGTAGATAGATAGATAAATAGAGATAGGTAGGTAGGTAGATAGATAGACATAGGTAGGTAGGTAGATTGATAGATACAGATAGGTAGGTAGGTAGATAGATAGATACAGATAGGTAGGTAGGTAGATAGATAAATACAGATAGGTAGGTAGGTAGGTAGATAGATAGAGATAGGTAGGTAGGTAGATAGATAGAGATAGGTAGGTAGGTAGATTGATAGATACAGATAGGTAGGTAGGAAGATAGATACAGATAGGTAGGTAGGTAGGTAGGTAGATAGATAGAGATAGGTAGGTAAGTAGATAGATAGATACAGATAGGTAGGTAGGTAGATTGATAGATACAGATAGCTAGGTAGGTAGATAGATAGATAGATAGAGATAGGTAGGTAGGTAGATTGATAGATACAGATAGGTAGGTAGGTAGATAGATAAATACAGATAGGTAGGTAGGTAGGTAGATAGATAGAGATAGGTAGGTAGGTAGATAGATAGATAGAGATAGGTAGGTAGGTAGATTGATAGATACAGATAGGTAGGTAGGTAGATAGATAAATACAGATAGGTAGGTAGGTCGATAGATAAATACAGATAGGTAGGTAGGTAGGTAGATAGATAGAGATAGGTAGGTAGGTAGATAGATAGATAGACATAGGTAGGTAGGTAGATTGATAGATACAGATAGGTAGGTAGGTAGATAGATAGATACAGATAGGTAGGTAGGTAGATAGATAAATACAGATAGGTAGGTAGGTATGTTGATAGATAGAGATAGGTAGGTAGGTAGATTGATAGATACAGATAGGTAGGTATGTAGATAGATAGATAGAGATAGGTAGGTAGGTAGATAGATAGATAGACATAGGTAGGTAGGTAGATTGATAGATACAGATAGGTAGGTAGGTAGATAGATAGATAGATAGATACATAGATAGATAGATAGATAGATAGATAGATAGATAGATAGATAGATAGAGATAAGTAGGTAGGTAGATAGATAGATAGATAGAGATAGGTAGGTAGGTAGATAGATAGACATAGGTAGGTAGGTAGATTGATAGATACAGATAGGTAGGTAGGTAGATAGATAGATACAGATAGGTAGGTAGGTAGATAGATAAATACAGATAGGTAGGTAGGTAGGTAGATAGATAGAGATAGGTAGGTAGGTAGATAGATAGAGATAGGTAGGTAGGTAGATTGATAGATACAGATAGGTAGGTAGGAAGATAGATACAGATAGGTAGGTAGGTAGGTAGGTAGATAGATAGAGATAGGTAGGTAAGTAGATAGATAGATACAGATAGGTAGGTAGGTAGATTGATAGATACAGATAGCTAGGTAGGTAGATAGATAGATAGATAGAGATAGGTAGGTAGGTAGATTGATAGATACAGATAGGTAGGTAGGTAGATAGATAAATACAGATAGGTAGGTAGGTAGGTAGATAGATAGAGATAGGTAGGTAGGTAGATAGATAGATAGAGATAGGTAGGTAGGTAGATTGATAGATACAGATAGGTAGGTAGGTAGATAGATAAATACAGATAGGTAGGTAGGTAGATAGATAGATAGAGATAGATAGGTAGGGAGATAGATAGAGATAGGTAGGTAGGTAGGTAGATAGATAGAGATAGGTAGGTAGGTAGGTAGATAGATAGAGATAGGTAGGTAGGTAGGTAGATACAGATAGGTAGGTAGGTAGATAGATAGATAGATAGATAGAGATAGGTAGGTAGGTAGATAGATAGATAGAGATAGGTAGGTAGGTAGATAGATAGATAGACATAGGTAGGTAGGTAGATTGATAGATACAGATAGGTAGGTAGGTAGATAGATAGATACAGATAGGTAGGTAGGTAGATAGATAAATACAGATAGGTAGGTAGGTATGTAGATAGATAGAGATAGGTAGGTAGGTAGATAGATAGATAGATAGATAGATAGATAGATAGATAGATAGATAGATAGATAGATAGATAGATAGATAGATAGATAGATAGATAGAGATAGGTAGGTAGGTAGATTGATAGATACAGATAGGTAGGTATGTAGATAGATAGATAGAGATAGGTAGGTAGGTAGATAGATAGATAGACATAGGTAGGTAGGTAGATTGATAGATACAGATAGGTAGGTAGGTAGGTAGGTAGATAGATAGATAGATAGATAGATAGATAGATAGATAGATAGATAGATAGATAGATAGATAGAGATAAGTAGGTAGGTAGATAGATAGATAGATAGAGATAGGTAGGTAGGTAGATAGATAGATAGACATAGGTAGGTAGGTAGATTGATAGATACAGATAGGTAGGTAGGTAGATAGATAGATACAGATAGGTAGGTAGGTAGATTGATAGATACAGATAGGTAGGTATGTAGATAGATAGATAGAGATAGGTAGGTAGGTAGATAGATAGATAGACATAGGTAGGTAGGTAGATTGATAGATACAGATAGGTAGGTAGGTAGATAGTTAGATACAGATAGGTAGGTAGGTAGATAGATATATAGAGATAGGTAGGAAGGTAGATAGATAAATACAGATTGGTAGGTAGGTAGGTAGATAGATAGAGATAGGTAGGTAGGTAGATAGATAGATAGAGATAGGTAGGTAGGTAGATTGATAGATACAGATAGGTAGGTAGGTAGATAGATAAATACAGATAGGTAGGTAGGTAGATAGATAGATAGAGATAGGTAGGTAGGTAGATTGATAGATACAGATAGGTAGGTAGATAGATAGATACAGATAGGTAGGTAGGTAGATAGATAGATAGAGATAGGTAGGTAGGTAGATAGATAGATACAGATAGGTAGGTAGGTAGATTGATAGATACAGATAGGTAGGTAGTTAGATAGATAGATAGAGATAGATAGGTAGGTAGATTGATAGATACAGATAGGTAGGTAGGTAGATAGATAAATACAGATAGGTAGGTAGGTCGATAGATAGATAGAGATAGGTAGGTAGGTAGATAGATAGATACAGATAGGTAGGTAGGTAGATTGATAGATACAGATACGTAGGTAGGTAGATAGATAGATAGAGATAGGTAGGTAGGTAGATTGATAGATACAGATAGGTAGGTAGGTAGATAGATAAATACAGATAGGTAGGTAGGTCGATAGATAGATAGAGATAGGTAGGTAGGGAGATAGATAGAGATAGGTAGGTAGGTAGGTAGATAGATAGAGATAGGTAGGTAGGTAGGTAGATAGATAGAGATAGGTAGGTAGGTAGGTAGATAGATACAGATAGGTAGGTAGGTAGATAGATAGATAGATAGAGATAGGTAGGTAGGCAGATAGATAGATAGAGATAGGTAGGTAGGTAGATAGATAGATAGATAGACATAGGTAGGTAGGTAGATTGATAGA
Source organism: Crotalus helleri (assembly GCA_024509115.1). NCBI lineage: Eukaryota > Metazoa > Chordata > Lepidosauria > Squamata > Viperidae > Crotalus > Crotalus helleri. Next base: position 57,851 of record JAKSXO010000032.1, read on the forward strand.
TACAGATAGGTAGGTAGGTAGATAGATAGATACAGATAGGTAGGTAGGTAGATAGATAAATACAGATAGGTAGGTAGGTAGGTAGATAGATAGAGATAGGTAGGTAGGTAGATAGATAGATAGAGATAGGTAGGTAGGTAGATTGATAGATACAGATAGGTAGGTATGTAGATAGATAGATAGAGATAGGTAGGTAGGTAGATAGATAGATAGACATAGGTAGGTAGGTAGATTGATAGATACAGATAGGTAGGTAGGTAGATAGATAGATAGATAGATAGATAGATAGATAGATAGATAGATAGATAGATAGATAGATAGATAGATAGATAGATAGATAGATAGATAGATAGAGATAAGTAGGTAGGTAGATAGATAGATAGATAGATAGAGATAGGTAGGTAGGTAGATAGATAGATAGACATAGGTAGGTAGGTAGATTGATAGATACAGATAGGTAGGTAGGTAGATAGATAAATACAGATAGGTAGGTAGGTAGGTAGATAGATAGAGATAGGTAGGTAGGTAGATAGATAGATAGATAGAGATAGGTAGGTAGGTAGATTGATAGATACAGATACGTAGGTATGTAGATAGATAGATAGAGATAGGTAGGTAGGTAGATAGATAGATAGACATAGGTAGGTAGGTAGATTGATAGATACAGATAGGTAGGTAGGTAGATAGTTAGATACAGATAGGTAGGTAGGTAGATAGATAGATAGAGATAGGTAGGAAGGTAGCTAGATAAATACAGATTGGTAGGTAGGTAGATAAGTAGAGATAGGTAGGTAGGTAGATAGATAGATAGAGATAGGTAGGTAGGTAGATTGATAAATACAGATAGGTAGGTAGGTAGATAGATAAATACAGATAGGTAGGTAGGTAGATAGATAGATAGAGATAGGTAGGTAGGTAGATTGATAGATACAGATAGGTAGGTAGATAGATAGATACAGATAGGTAGGTAGGTAGATAGATAGATAGAGATAGATAGGTAGGTAGATTGATAGAGACAGATAGGTAGGTAGGTAGATAGATACAGATAGGTAGGTAGGTAGATAGATAGATAGAGATAGGTAGGTAAGTAGATAGATAGATATAGATAGGTAGGTAGGTAGATTGATAGATACAGATAGCTAGGTAGGTAGATAGATAGATACAGATAGGTAGGTAGGTAGATAGAGGTAGGTAGGTAGGTAGGTAGATAGATAAATACAGATAGGTAGGTAGGTAGGTAGATAGATAGAGATAGGTAGGTAGGTAGGTAGATAGATAGAGATAGGTAGGTAGGTAGATTGATAGATACAGATATGTAGGTAGGTAGATAGATAAATACAGATAGGTAGGTAGGTAGATAGATAGATAGAGAGAGGTAGGTAGGTAGATAGATAAATACAGATAGGTAGGTAGGTAGGTAGATAGATAGAGATAGGTAGGTAGGTAGATAGATAGATAGAGATAGGTAGGTAGGTAGATTGATAGATACAGATAGGTAGGTAGGTAGATAGATAGATACAGATAGGTAGGTAGGTAGATAGAAAGATAGAGATAGGTAGGTAGGTAGATAGATAGATAGACATAGGTAGGTAGGTAGATTGATAGATACAGATAGGTAGGTAGGTAAATTGATAGATACAGATAGGTAGGTAGGTAGATAGATAGACAGAGATAGGTAGGTAGGTAGATAGATAGATAGATAGACATAGGTAGGTAGGTAGATAGAAGGATACAGATAAGTAGGTAGGTAGATAGATAGATAGAGATAGGTAGGTAGGTAGATAGATAAATACAGATAGGTAGGTAGGTAGGTAGATAGATAGAGATAGGTAGGTAGGTAGATAGATAGATAGAGATAGGTAGGTAGGTAGATTGATAGATAGAGATAGGTAGGTAGGTAGATAGATAGATACAGATAGGTAGGTAGGTAGATAGATAGATAGAGATAGGTAGGTAGGTAGATAGATAGATAGACATAGGTAGGTAGGTAGATTGATAGATACAGATAGGTAGGTAACTAGATAGATAGATAGAGATAGGTAGGTAGGTAGGTAGATAGATAGAGATAAGTAGCTAGGTAGATAGATAGAGATAGGTAGGTAGGTAGGTAGATAGATAGAGATAGGTAGGTAGGTAGATAGATACAGATAGGTAGGTAGGTAGATAGATAGATAGATAGATAGACATAGGTAGGTAGGTAGATAGAAGGATACAGATAGGTAGGTAGGTAGATAGATAGATAGAGAGAGGTAGGTAGGTAGGTAGATAGTAAATACAGATAGGTAGGTAGGTAGGTAGATAGATAGAGATAGGTAGGTAGGTAGATTGATAGATACAGATAGGTAGGTAGGTAGATAGATAGAGATAGGTAGGTAGGTAGATAGATAGATAGAGATAGGTAGGTAGGTAGATAGATAGATAGAGATAGGTAGGTAGGTAGATAGATAGATAGACATAGGTAGGTAGGTAGATTGATAGATACAGATAGGTAGATAGATAGATAGATACAGATAGGTAGGTAGGTAGATAGATAGATAGAGAGAGGTAGGTAGGTAGATAGATAAATACAGATATTTAGGTAGGTAGGTAGATAGATAGAGATAGGTAGGTAGGTAGATAGATAGAGATAGGAGGTAGGTAGATTGATAGATAAAGATAGGTAGGTAGGTAGATAGATAGATACAGATAGGTAGGTAGGTAGATAGATAAATACAGATAGGTAGGTAGGTAGATAGATAGAGATAGGTAGGTAGGTAGATTGATAGATACAGATAGGTAGGTAGGTAGATAGATAGATAGATACAGATAGGTAGGTAGGTAGATAGAAAGATAGAGATAGGTAGGTAAGTAGAGAGATAGATACAGATAGGTAGGTAGGTAGATAGATAAATACAGATAGGTAGGTAGGTCGATAGATAAATACAGATAGGTAGGTAGGTAGGTAGATAGATAGAGATAGGTAGGTAGGTAGATAGATAGATAGAGATAGGTAGGTAGGGAGATAGATAGAGATAGGTAGGTAGGTAGGTAGATAGATAGAGATAGGTAGGTAGGTAGGTAGGTAGATAGATAGAGATAGGTAGGTAGGTAGGTAGATACAGATAGGTAGGTAGGTAGATAGATAGATAGATAGATAGATAGAGATAGGTAGGTAGGTAGATAGATAGATAGAGATAGGTAGGTAGGTAGATAGATAGATACAGATAGGTAGGTAGGTAGATAGATAGATACAGATAGGTAGGTAGGTAGATAGATAAATACAGATAGGTAGGTAGGTATGTAGATAGATAGAGATAGGTAGGTAGGTAGATAGATAGATAGATAGATAGATAGATAGATAGATAGATAGATAGATAGATAGATAGATAGAGATAGGTAGGTAGGTAGATTGATAGATACAGATAGGTAGGTATGTAGATAGATAGATAGAGATAGGTAGGTAGGTAGATAGATAGATAGACATAGGTAGGTAGCTAGATTGATAGATACAGATAGGTAGGTAGGTAGGTAGGTAGATAGATAGATAGATAGATAGATAGATAGATAGATAGATAGATAGATAGATAGATAGATAGATAGATAGATAGATAGATAGAGATAAGTAGGTAGGTAGATAGATAGATAGATAGATAGATAGATAGATAGATAGATAGATAGATAGAGATAGGTAGGTAGGTAGGTAGATAGATAGATAGACATAGGTAGGTAGGTAGATTGATAGATACAGATAGGTAGGTAGGTAGATAGATAGATACAGATAGGTAGGTAGGTAGATTGATAGATACAGATAGGTAGGTATGTAGATAGATAGATAGAGATAGGTAGGTAGGTAGATAGATAGATAGACATAGGTAGGTAGGTAGATTGATAGATACAGATAGGTAGGTAGGTAGATAGTTAGATACAGATAGGTAGGTAGGTAGATAGATATATAGAGATAGGTAGGAAGGTAGATAGATAAATACAGATTGGTAGGTAGGTAGGTAGATAGATAGAGATAGGTAGGTAGGTAGATAGATAGATAGAGATAGGTAGGTAGGTAGATTGATAGATACAGATAGGTAGGTAGGTAGATAGATAAATACAGATAGGTAGGTAGGTAGATAGATAGATAGAGATAGGTAGGTAGGTAGATTGATAGATACAGATAGGTAGGTAGATAGATAGATACAGATAGGTAGGTAGGTAGATAGATAGATAGAGATAGGTAGGTAGGTAGATAGATAGATACAGATAGGTAGGTAGGTAGATTGATAGATACAGATAGGTAGGTAGTTAGATAGATAGATAGAGATAGATAGGTAGGTAGATTGATAGATACAGATAGGTAGGTAGGTAGATAGATAAATACAGATAGGTAGGTAGGTCGATAGATAGATAGAGATAGGTAGGTAGGTAGATAGATAGATACAGATAGGTAGGTAGGTAGATTGATAGATACAGATAGGTAGGTAGGTAGATAGATAGATAGAGATAGGTAGGTAGGTAGATTGATAGATACAGATAGGTAGGTAGGTAGATAGATAAATACAGATAGGTAGGTAGGTCGATAGATAGATAGAGATAGGTAGGTAGGGAGATAGATAGAGATAGGTAGGTAGGTAGGTAGATAGATAGAGATAGGTAGGTAGGTAGGTAGATAGATAGAGATAGGTAGGTAGGTAGGTAGATAGATACAGATAGGTAGGTAGGTAGATAGATAGATAGATAGAGATAGGTAGGTAGGTAGATAGATAGATAGAGATAGGTAGGTAGGTAGATAGATAGATAGACATAGGTAGGTAGGTAGATTGATAGATACAGATAGGTAGGTAGGTAGATAGATAGATACAGATAGGTAGGTAGGTAGATTGATAGATACAGATAGGTAGGTATGTAGATAGATAGATAGAGATAGGTAGGTAGGTAGATAGATAGATAGACATAGGTAGGTAGGTAGATTGATAGATACAGATAGGTAGGTAGGTAGATAGTTAGATACAGATAGGTAGGTAGGTAGATAGATAGATAGAGATAGGTAGGTAGGTAGATTGATAGATACAGATAGGTAGGTAGATAGATAGATACAGATAGGTAGGTAGGTAGATAGATAGATAGAGATAGGTAGGTAGGTAGATAGATAGATACAGATAGGTAGGTAGGTAGATTGATAGATACAGATAGGTAGGTAGGTAGATAGATAAATACAGATAGGTAGGTAGGTCGATAGATAGATAGAGATAGGTAGGTAGGGAGATAGATAGAGATAGGTAGGTAGGTAGATAGATAGAGATAGGTAGGTAGGTAGGTAGATAGATAGAGATAGGTAGGTAGGTAGGTAGATAGATACAGATAGGTAGGTAGGTAGATAGATAGATAGATAGAGATAGGTAGGTAGGTAGATAGATAGATAGAGATAGGTAGGTAGGGAGATAGATAGAGATAGGTAGGTAGGTAGGTAGATAGATAGAGATAGGTAGGTAGGTAGGTAGATAGATAGAGATAGGTAGGTAGGTAGGTAGATAGATACAGATAGGTAGGTAGGTAGATAGATAGATAGATAGAGATAGGTAGGTAGGTAGATAGATAGATAGAGATAGGTAGGTAGGTAGATAGATAGATAGACATAGGTAGGTAGGTAGATTGATAGATACAGATAGGTAGGTAGGTAGATAGATAGATACAGATAGGTAGGTAGGTAGATAGATAAATACAGATAGGTAGGTAGGTAGGTAGATAGATAGAGATAGGTAGGTAGGTAGATAGATAGATAGAGATAGGTAGGTAGGTAGATTGATAGATACAGATAGGTAGGTATGTAGATAGATAGATAGAGATAGGTAGGTAGATAGATAGATAGACATAGGTAGGTAGGTAGATTGATAGATACAGATAGATAGATAGATAGATAGATAGATAGATAGATAGATAGATAGATAGATAGATAGATAGATAGATAGATAGAGATAAGTAGGTAGGTAGATAGATAGATAGATAGATAGATAGAGATAGGTAGGTAGGTAGATAGATAGACATAGGTAGGTAGGTAGATTGATAGATACAGATAGGTAGGTAGGTAGATAGATAGATAGAGATAGGTAGGTAGGTAGATAGATAGATAGAGATAGGTAGGTAGGTAGATTGATAGATACAGATACGTAGGTATGTAGATAGATAGATAGAGATAGGTAGGTAGGTAGATAGATAGATAGACATAGGTAGGTAGGTAGATTGATAGATACAGATAGGTAGGTAGGTAGATAGTTAGATACAGATAGGTAGGTAGGTAGATAGATAGATAGAGATAGGTAGGAAGGTAGATAGATAAATACAGATTGGTAGGTAGGTAGGTAGATAGATAGAGATAGGTAGGTAGGTAGATAGATAGATAGAGATAGGTAGGTAGGTAGATTGATAGATACAGATAGGTAGGTAGGTAGATAGATAAATACAGATAGGTAGGTAGGTAGATAGATAGATAGAGATAGGTAGGTAGGTAGATTGATAGATACAGATAGGTAGGTAGATAGATAGATACAGATAGGTAGGTAGGTAGATAGATAGATAGAGATAGGTAGGTAGGTAGATTGATAGATACAGATAGGTAGGTAGTTAGATAGATAGATAGAGATAGATAGGTAGGTAGATTGATAGAGACAGATAGGTAGGTAGGTAGATAGATAGATAGAGATAGGTAGGTAGGTAGATAGATAGATACAGATAGGTAGGTAGGTAGATTGATAGATAGAAATAGGTAGGTAGGTAGATAGATAGATACAGATAGGTAGGTAGGTAGATAGATAAATACAGATAGGTAGGTAGGTAGATCGATAGATACAGATAGGTAGGTAGGTAGATAGATAAATACAGATAGGTAGGTAGGTAGGTAGTTAGATAGATAGAGATAGGTAGGTAGGTAGATAGATAGATAGATAGAGATAGGTAGGTAGGTAGATAGATAGATACAGATAGGTAGGAAGGTAGGTAGATAGATAGAGATAGGTAGGTAGGTAGGTAGATAGATAGAGATAGGTAGGTAGGTAGGTAGATAGATAGAGATAGGTAGGTAGGTAGGTAGGTAGGTAGATAGATACAGATAGGTAGGTAGTTAGATAGATAGATAGAGATAGATAGGTAGGTAGATTGATAGAGACAGATAGGTAGGTAGGTAGGTAGGTAGATAGATACAGATAGGTAGGTAGGTAGATAGATAGATAGAGATAGGTAGGTAAGTAGATAGATAGATATAGATAGGTAGGTAGGTAGATTGATAGATACAGATAGCTAGGTAGGTAGATAGATAGATACAGATAGGTAGGTAGGTAGATAGAGGTAGGTAGGTAGGTAGGTAGATAGATAAATACAGATAGGTAGGTAGGTAGGTAGATAGATAGAGATAGGTAGGTAGGTAGGTAGATAGATAGAGATAGGTAGGTAGGTAGATTGATAGATACAGATAGGTAGGTAGGTAGATAGATAAATACAGATAGGTAGGTAGGTAGATAGATAGATAGAGAGAGGTAGGTAGGTAGATAGATAAATACAGATAGGTAGGTAGGTAGGTAGATAGATAGAGATAGGTAGGTAGGTAGATAGATAGAGATAGGTAGGTAGATAGATTGATAGATACAGATAGGTAGGTAGGTAGATAGATAGATACAGATAGGTAGGTAGGTAGATAGAAAGATAGAGATAGGTAGGTAGATAGATAGATAGACATAGGTAGGTAGGTAGATTGATAGATACAGATAGGTAGGTAGGTAAATTGATAGATACAGATAGGTAGGTAGGTAGATAGAAAGATAGAGATAGGTAGGTAGATAGATAGATAGACATAGGTAGGTAGGTAGATTGATAGATACAGATAGGTAGGTAGGTAGATAGATAGATACAGATAGGTAGGAAGGTAGGTAGATAGATAGAGATAGGTAGGTAGGTAGGTAGATAGATAGAGATAGGTAGGTAGGTAGATAGATAGATAGAGATAGGTAGGTAGGTAGATTGATAGATAGAGATAGGTAGGTAGGTAGATAGATAGATACAGATAGGTAGGTAGGTAGATAGATAGATAGAGATAGGTAGGTAGGTAGATAGATAGATAGACATAGGTAGGTAGGTAGATTGATAGATACAGATAGGTAGGTAGGTAGATAGATAGATAGAGATAGGTAGGTAGGTAGATTGATAGATACAGATAGGTAGGTAGATAGATAGATACAGATAGGTAGGTAGGTAGATAGATAGATAGAGATAGGTAGGTAGGTAGATAGATAGATACAGATAGGTAGGTAGGTAGATTGATAGATACAGATAGGTAGGTAGGTAGATAGATAAATACAGATAGGTAGGTAGGTCGATAGATAGATAGAGATAGGTAGGTAGGGAGATAGATAGAGATAGGTAGGTAGGTAGATAGATAGAGATAGGTAGGTAGGTAGGTAGATAGATAGAGATAGGTAGGTAGGTAGGTAGATAGATACAGATAGGTAGGTAGGTAGATAGATAGATAGATAGATAGAGATAGGTAGGTAGGTAGATAGATAGATAGAGATAGGTAGGTAGGGAGATAGATAGAGATAGGTAGGTAGGTAGGTAGATAGATAGAGATAGGTAGGTAGGTAGGTAGATAGATAGAGATAGGTAGGTAGGTAGGTAGATAGATACAGATAGGTAGGTAGGTAGATAGATAGATAGATAGAGATAGGTAGGTAGGTAGATAGATAGATAGAGATAGGTAGGTAGGTAGATAGATAGATAGACATAGGTAGGTAGGTAGATTGATAGATACAGATAGGTAGGTAGGTAGATAGATAGATACAGATAGGTAGGTAGGTAGATAGATAAATACAGATAGGTAGGTAGGTAGGTAGATAGATAGAGATAGGTAGGTAGGTAGATAGATAGATAGAGATAGGTAGGTAGGTAGATTGATAGATACAGATAGGTAGGTATGTAGATAGATAGATAGAGATAGGTAGGTAGATAGATAGATAGACATAGGTAGGTAGGTAGATTGATAGATACAGATAGATAGATAGATAGATAGATAGATAGATAGATAGATAGATAGATAGATAGATAGATAGATAGATAGATAGAGATAAGTAGGTAGGTAGATAGATAGATAGATAGATAGATAGAGATAGGTAGGTAGGTAGATAGATAGACATAGGTAGGTAGGTAGATTGATAGATACAGATAGGTAGGTAGGTAGATAGATAGATAGAGATAGGTAGGTAGGTAGATAGATAGATAGAGATAGGTAGGTAGGTAGATTGATAGATACAGATACGTAGGTATGTAGATAGATAGATAGAGATAGGTAGGTAGGTAGATAGATAGATAGACATAGGTAGGTAGGTAGATTGATAGATACAGATAGGTAGGTAGGTAGATAGTTAGATACAGATAGGTAGGTAGGTAGATAGATAGATAGAGATAGGTAGGAAGGTAGATAGATAAATACAGATTGGTAGGTAGGTAGGTAGATAGATAGAGATAGGTAGGTAGGTAGATAGATAGATAGAGATAGGTAGGTAGGTAGATTGATAGATACAGATAGGTAGGTAGGTAGATAGATAAATACAGATAGGTAGGTAGGTAGATAGATAGATAGAGATAGGTAGGTAGGTAGATTGATAGATACAGATAGGTAGGTAGATAGATAGATACAGATAGGTAGGTAGGTAGATAGATAGATAGAGATAGGTAGGTAGGTAGATAGATAGATACAGATAGGTAGGTAGGTAGATTGATAGATACAGATAGGTAGGTAGTTAGATAGATAGATAGAGATAGATAGGTAGGTAGATTGATAGAGACAGATAGGTAGGTAGGTAGATAGATAGATAGAGATAGGTAGGTAGGTAGATAGATAGATACAGATAGGTAGGTAGGTAGATTGATAGATAGAAATAGGTAGGTAGGTAGATAGATAGATACAGATAGGTAGGTAGGTAGATAGATAAATACAGATAGGTAGGTAGGTAGATCGATAGATACAGATAGGTAGGTAGGTAGGTAGATAGATAAATACAGATAGGTAGGTAGGTAGGTAGTTAGATAGATAGAGATAGGTAGGTAGGTAGATAGATAGATAGATAGAGATAGGTAGGTAGGTAGATAGATAGATACAGATAGGTAGGAAGGTAGGTAGATAGATAGAGATAGGTAGGTAGGTAGGTAGATAGATAGAGATAGGTAGGTAGGTAGGTAGATAGATAGAGATAGGTAGGTAGGTAGGTAGGTAGGTAGATAGATACAGATAGGTAGGTAGTTAGATAGATAGATAGAGATAGATAGGTAGGTAGATTGATAGAGACAGATAGGTAGGTAGGTAGGTAGGTAGATAGATACAGATAGGTAGGTAGGTAGATAGATAGATAGAGATAGGTAGGTAAGTAGATAGATAGATATAGATAGGTAGGTAGGTAGATTGATAGATACAGATAGCTAGGTAGGTAGATAGATAGATACAGATAGGTAGGTAGGTAGATAGAGGTAGGTAGGTAGGTAGGTAGATAGATAAATACAGATAGGTAGGTAGGTAGGTAGATAGATAGAGATAGGTAGGTAGGTAGGTAGATAGATAGAGATAGGTAGGTAGGTAGATTGATAGATACAGATAGGTAGGTAGGTAGATAGATAAATACAGATAGGTAGGTAGGTAGATAGATAGATAGAGAGAGGTAGGTAGGTAGATAGATAAATACAGATAGGTAGGTAGGTAGGTAGATAGATAGAGATAGGTAGGTAGGTAGATAGATAGAGATAGGTAGGTAGATAGATTGATAGATACAGATAGGTAGGTAGGTAGATAGATAGATACAGATAGGTAGGTAGGTAGATAGAAAGATAGAGATAGGTAGGTAGATAGATAGATAGACATAGGTAGGTAGGTAGATTGATAGATACAGATAGGTAGGTAGGTAAATTGATAGATACAGATAGGTAGGTAGGTAGATAGAAAGATAGAGATAGGTAGGTAGATAGATAGATAGACATAGGTAGGTAGGTAGATTGATAGATACAGATAGGTAGGTAGGTAGATAGATAGATACAGATAGGTAGGAAGGTAGGTAGATAGATAGAGATAGGTAGGTAGGTAGGTAGATAGATAGAGATAGGTAGGTAGGTAGATAGATAGATAGAGATAGGTAGGTAGGTAGATTGATAGATAGAGATAGGTAGGTAGGTAGATAGATAGATACAGATAGGTAGGTAGGTAGATAGATAGATAGAGATAGGTAGGTAGGTAGATAGATAGATAGACATAGGTAGGTAGGTAGATTGATAGATACAGATAGGTAGGTAACTAGATAGATAGATAGAGATAGGTAGGTAGGTAGGTAGATAGATAGAGATAAGTAGCTAGGTAGATAAATAGAGATAGGTAGGTAGGTAGGTAGATAGATAGAGATAGGTAGGTAGGTAGGTAGATAGATACAGATAGGTAGGTAGGTAGATAGATAGATAGATAGATAGATAGATAGATAGATAGATAGATAGATAGATAGATAGATAGATAGATAGATAGATAGATAGATAGATAGATAGATAGATAGATAGATAGATAGACATAGGTAGGTAGGTAGATAGAAGGATACAGATAGGTAGGTAGGTAGATAGATAGATAGAGAGAGGTAGGTAGGTAGGTAGATAGTAAATACAGATAGGTAGGTAGGTAGGTAGATAGATAGAGATAGGTAGGTAGGTAGATTGATAGATACAGATAGGTAGGTAGGTAGATAGATAGAGATAGGTAGGTAGGTAGATAGATAGATAGAGATAGGTAGGTAGGTAGATAGATAGATAGAGATAGGTAGGTAGGTAGATAGATAGATAGAGATAGGTAGGTAGGTAGATTGATAGATACAGATAGGTAGATAGATAGATAGATACAGATAGGTAGGTAGGTAGATAGATAGATAGAGAGAGGTAGGTAGGTAGATAGATAAATACAGATATTTAGGTAGGTAGGTAGATAGATAGAGATAGGTAGGTAGGTAGATAGATAGAGATAGGAGGTAGGTAGATTGATAGATACAGATAGGTAGGTAGGTAGATAGATAGATACAGATAGGTAGGTAGGTAGATAGATAAATACAGATAGGTAGGTAGGTAGATAGATAGAGATAGGTAGGTAGGTAGATTGATAGATACAGATAGGTAGGTAGGTAGATAGATAGATACAGATAGGTAGGTAGGTAGATAGATAGATAGAGATAGGTAGGTAAGTAGAGAGATAGATACAGATAGGTAGGTAGGTAGATTGATAGATAGAGATAGCTAGGTAGGTAGATAGATAAATACAAATAGGTAGGTAGGTAGATAGATAGATACAGATAGGAAGGTAGGTAGATAAATACAGATAGGTAGGTAGGTAGATAGATAGATAGAGATATGTAGGTAGGTAGATTGATAGATACAGATAGGTAGGTAGGTAGGTAGATAGATAGAGATAGGTAGGTAGGTAGGTAGATAGATAGATAGAGATAGGTAGGTAGGTAGGTAGATAGATACAGATAGGTAGGTAGGTAGATAGATAGATAGAGATAGGTAGGTAGGTAAATTGATAGATACAGATAGGTAGGTAGGTAGATAGATAGATAGAGATAGGTAGGTAGGTAAATTGATATACAGATAGGTAGGTAGGTAGATAGATAGACAGAGATAGGTAGGTAGATAGATAGATAGATAGATAGATAGATAGACATAGGTAGGTAGGTAGATAGATAGATACAGATAGGTAGGTAGGTAGGTAGATAGATAGAAATAGGTAGGAAGGTAGATAGATAAATACAGATAGGTAGGTAGGTAGGTAGATAGATAGAGATAGGTAGGTAGGTAGATAGATAGATAGAGATAGGTAGGTAGGTAGATTGATAGATACAGTTAGGTAGGTAGGTAGATAGATAGATACAGATAGGTAGGTAGGTAGATAGAAAGATAGAGATAGGTAGGTAGGTAGATTGATAGATACAGATAGGTAGGTAGGTAGATAGATAGATAGAGATAGGTAGGTAGGTAGGTAGATAGATAGAGATAGGTAGGTAGGTAGATAGATACAGATAGGTATGTAGGTAGATAGATAGAGATAGTTAGGTAGGTAGATTGATAGATACAGATAGGTAGGTAGATAGATAGATAGAGATAGGTAGGTAGGTAGATAGATAGATAGAGATAGGTAGGTAGGTAGATAGATAGATACAGATAGGTAGGTAGGTAGGTAGATAGATAGAGATAGGTAGGTAGGTAGGTAGATAGATAGAGATAGGTAGGTAGGTAGGTAGATAGATAGAGATAGGTAGGTAGGTAGGTAGGTAGGTAGATAGATACAGATAGGTAGGTAGTTAGATAGATAGATAGAGATAGATAGGTAGGTAGATTGATAGAGACAGATAGGTAGGTAGGTAGATAGATAGATAGAGATAGGTAGGTAAGTAGATAGATAGATATAGATAGGTAGGTAGGTAGATTGATAGATACAGATAGCTAGGTAGGTAGATAGATAGATACAGATAGGTAGGTAGGTAGATAGAGGTAGGTAGGTAGGTAGGTAGATAGATAAATACAGATAGGTAGGTAGGTAGGTAGATAGATAGAGATAGGTAGGTAGGTAGGTAGATAGATAGAGATAGGTAGGTAGGTAGATTGATAGATACAGATAGGTAGGTAGGTAGATAGATAAATACAGATAGGTAGGTAGGTAGATAGATAGATAGAGAGAGGTAGGTAGGTAGATAGATAAATACAGATAGGTAGGTAGGTAGGTAGATAGATAGAGATAGGTAGGTAGGTAGATAGATAGATAGAGATAGGTAGGTAGGTAGATTGATAGATACAGATAGGTAGGTAGGTAGATAGATAGATACAGATAGGTAGGTAGGTAGATAGAAAGATAGAGATAGGTAGGTAGGTAGATAGATAGATAGACATAGGTAGGTAGGTAGATTGATAGATACAGATAGGTAGGTAGGTAAATTGATAGATACAGATAGGTAGGTAGGTAGATAGATAGACAGAGATAGGTAGGTAGGTAGATAGATAGATAGATAGATAGACATAGGTAGGTAGGTAGATAGAAGGATACAGATAAGTAGGTAGGTAGATAGATAGATAGATAGAGATAGGTAGGTAGGTAGATAGATAAATACAGATAGGTAGGTAGGTAGGTAGATAGATAGAGATAGGTAGGTAGGTAGATAGATAGATAGAGATAGGTAGGTAGGTAGATTGATAGATAGAGATAGGTAGGTAGGTAGATAGATAGATACTGTAAGGACCCACCCCACTTTGCATCTTAAGAAGACAGAACTCTTGGAATAATTCTTCCAACAGGAATCCTTTATTAAGAGAAAATGGTTGCAGGCATGCTAGACAGGACTTGGGGTCCAAGCTCTCCCATTCAAGGTTTTAAGGGGTTCCCCAGTAGTCCCACCCAATCAACCCCCCTTCCAGTGATAGTTTCAAGTATCACAATTCCACCCCGTTTCTTCTTCCTTCCGTCTGGATGGAGACTTCAGATAACTACATGAAAGGCAAATACTCTTCTTTGTTAATGCTAATGTTCTCTGGTGCTAACGCTTTGAGGTTACAATAGGTTACAATAAACACACATTCAGCATTCAGCTCTTTGAAGTCTATTGAAGGAAGTGAGGGCCATAAAGCCCCTTTGTTCTCCCCCTTCTCTCCCTCTTATGGCAGAATCCAAAGAAGGCAGAATTGGGAGTTTCTATATTTGATAATTAAAGATGAAATATGATTGGATTCTGACAGATACAGATAGGTAGGTAGGTAGATAGATAGATAGAGATAGGTAGGTAGGTAGATAGATAGATAGACATAGGTAGGTAGGTAGATTGATAGATACAGATAGGTAGGTAACTAGATAGATAGATAGAGATAGGTAGGTAGGTAGGTAGATAGATAGAGATAAGTAGCTAGGTAGATAGATACAGATAGGTAGGTAGGTAGGTAGATAGATAGAGATAGGTAGGTAGGTAGGTAGATAGATAGAGATAGGAGGTAGGTAGATTGATAGATACAGATAGGTAGGTAGGTAGATAGATAGATACAGATAGGTAGGTAGGTAGATAGATAGATAGATAGATAGATAGATAGATAGATAGATAGATAGATAGATAGATAGATAGATAGATAGATAGATAGATAGATAGACATAGGTAGGTAGGTAGATAGAAGGATACAGATAGGTAGGTAGGTAGATAGATAGATAGAGATAGGTAGGTAGGTAGATAGTAAATACAGATAGGTAGGTAGGTAGGTAGATAGATAGAGATAGGTAGGTAGGTAGGTAGATTGATAGATACAGATAGGTAGGTAGGTAGATAGATAGAGATAGGTAGGTAGGTAGATAGATAGATAGATAGAGATAGGTAGGTAGGTAGATAGATAGATAGAGATAGGTAGGTAGGTAGATAGATAGATAGACATAGGTAGGTAGGTAGATTGATAGATACAGATAGGTAGATAGATAGATAGATACAGATAGGTAGGTAGGTAGATAGATAGATAGAGAGAGGTAGGTAGGTAGATAGATAAATACAGATATTTAGGTAGGTAGGTAGATAGATAGAGATAGGTAGGTAGGTAGGTAGATAGATAGAGATAGGAGGTAGGTAGATTGATAGATACAGATAGGTAGGTAGGTAGATAGATAGATACAGATAGGTAGGTAGGTAGATAGATAAATACAGATAGGTAGGTAGGTAGATAGATAGAGATAGGTAGGTAGGTAGATTGATAGATACAGATAGGTAGGTATGTAGATAGATAGATAGAGATAGGTAGGTAGGTAGATAGATAGATAGACATAGGTAGGTAGGTAGATTGATAGACACAGATAGGTAGGTAGGTAGGTAGGTAGGTTGAGAGATAGATAGATAGATAGATAGATAGATAGATAGATAGATAGATAGATAGATAGATAGATAGATAGATAGATAGATAGATAGATAGAGATAAGTAGGTAGGTAGATAGATAGATAGATAGAGATAGGTAGGTAGGTAGGTAGATAGATAGACATAGGTAGGTAGGTAGATTGATAGATACAGATAGGTAGGTAGGTAGATAGATAGATACAGATAGGTAGGTAGGTAGATAGATAAATACAGATAGGTAGGTAGGTAGGTAGATAGATAGAGATAGGTAGGTAGGTAGATAGATAGAGATAGGTAGGTAGGTAGATTGATAGATACAGATAGGTAGGTAGGAAGATAGATACAGATAGGTAGGTAGGTAGATAGATAGATAGAGATAGGTAGGTAAGTAGATAGATAGATACAGATAGGTAGGTAGGTAGATTGATAGATACAGATAGCTAGGTAGGTAGATAGATAGATAGATAGAGATAGGTAGGTAGGTAGATTGATAGATACAGATAGGTAGGTAGGTAGATAGATAAATACAGATAGGTAGGTAGGTAGGTAGATAGATAGAGATAGGTAGGTAGGTAGATAGATAGATAGAGATAGGTAGGTAGGTAGATTGATAGATACAGATAGGTAGGTAGGTAGATAGATAAATACAGATAGGTAGGTAGGTCGATAGATAAATACAGATAGGTAGGTAGGTAGGTAGATAGATAGAGATAGGTAGGTAGGTAGATAGATAGATAGATATAGATAGGTAGGTAGGGAGATAGATAGAGATAGGTAGGTAGGTAGGTAGATAGATAGAGATAGATAGGTAGGTAGGTAGGTAGATAGATAGAGATAGGTAGGTAGGTAGGTAGATAGATACAGATAGGTAGGTAGGTAGATAGATAGATAGATAGATAGATAGAGATAGGTAGGTAGGTAGATAGATAGATAGAGATAGGTAGGTAGGTAGATAGATAGATAGACATAGGTAGGTAGGTAGATTGATAGATACAGATAGGTAGGTAGGTAGATAGATACAGATAGGTAGGTACGTAGATAGATAAATACAGATAGGTAGGTAGGTATGTAGATAGATAGAGATAGGTAGGTAGGTAGATAGATAGATAGATAGAGATAGGTAGGTAGGTAGATTGATAGATACAGATAGGTAGGTATGTAGATAGATAGATAGAGATAGGTAGGTAGGTAGATAGATAGATAGACATAGGTAGGTAGGTAGATTGATAGATACAGATAGGTAGGTAGGTAGATAGATAGATAGATAGATAGATAGATAGATAGATAGATAGATAGATAGATAGATAGATAGATAGATAGATAGATAGATAGATAGATAGAGATAAGTAGGTAGGTAGATAGATAGAGATAGGTAGGTAGGTAGATAGATAGATAGACATAGGTAGGTAGGTAGATTGATAGATACAGATAGGTAGGTAGGTAGATAGATAGATACAGATAGGTAGGTAGGTAGATAGATAAATACAGATAGGTAGGTAGGTAGGTAGATAGATAGAGATAGGTAGGTAGGTAGATAGATAGAGATAGGTAGGTAGGTAGATTGATAGATACAGATAGGTAGGTATGTAGATAGATAGATAGAGATAGGTAGGTAGGTAGATAGATAGATAGACATAGGTAGGTAGGTAGATTGATAGATACAGATAGGTAGGTAGGTAGATAGTTAGATACAGATAGGTAGGTAGATAGGTAGATAGATAGAGATAGGTAGGAAGGTAGATAGATAAATACAGATTGGTAGGTAGGTAGGTAGATAGATAGAGATAGGTAGGTAGGTAGATAGATAGATAGAGATAGGTAGGTAGGTAGATTGATAGATACAGATAGGTAGGTAGGTAGATAGATAAATACAGATAGGTAGGTAGGTAGATAGATAGATAGAGATAGGTAGGTAGATAGATTGATAGATACAGATAGGTAGGTAGATAGATAGATACAGATAGGTAGGTAGGTAGATAGATAGATAGAGATAGGTAGGTAGGTAGATAGATAGATACAGATAGGTAGGTAGGTAGATTGATAGATACAGATAGGTAGGTAGTTAGATAGATAGATAGAGATAGATAGGTAGGTAGATTGATAGATACAGATAGGTAGGTAGGTAGATAGATAAATACAGATAGGTAGGTAGGTCGATAGATAGATAGAGATAGGTAGGTAGGTAGATAGATAGATACAGATAGGTAGGTAGGTAGATTGATAGATACAGATAGGTAGGTAGGTAGATAGATAGATAGAGATAGGTAGGTAGGTAGATTGATAGATACAGATAGGTAGGTAGGTAGATAGATAAATACAGATAGGTAGGTAGGTCGATAGATAGATAGAGATAGGTAGGTAGGGAGATAGATAGAGATAGGTAGGTAGGTAGGTAGATAGATAGAGATAGGTAGGTAGGTAGGTGGATAGATAGAGATAGGTAGGTAGGTAGGTAGATAGATACAGATAGGTAGGTAGGTAGATAGATAGATAGATAGAGATAGGTAGGTAGGTAGATAGATAGATAGAGATAGGTAGGTAGGTAGATAGATAGATAGACATAGGTAGGTAGGTAGATTGATAGATACAGATAGGTAGGTAGGTAGATAGATAGATACAGATAGGTAGGTAGGTAGATAGATAAATACAGATAGGTAGGTAGGTAAGTAGATAGATAGAGATAGGTAGGTAGGTAGATAGATAGATAGATAGAGATAGGTAGGTAGGTAGATTGATAGATACAGATAGGTAGGTATGTAGATAGATAGATAGAGATAGGTAGGTAGGTAGATAGATAGATAGACATAGGTAGGTAGGTAGATTGATAGATACAGATAGGTAGGTAGGTAGGTAGGTAGATAGATAGATAGATAGATAGATAGATAGATAGATAGATAGATAGATAGATAGATAGATAGATAGATAGATAGATAGATAGATAGATAGAGATAAGTAGGTAGGTAGATAGATAGATATATAGAGATAGGTAGGTAGGTAGATAGATAGATAGACATAGGTAGGTAGGTAGATTGATAGATACAGATAGGTAGGTAGGTAGATAGATAGATACAGATAGGTAGGTAGGTAGATAGATAAATACAGATAGGTAGGTAGGTAGATAGATAGAGATAGGTAGGTAGGTAGATAGATAGATAGAGATAGGTAGGTAGGTAGATTGATAGATACAGATACGTAGGTATGTAGATAGATAGATAGAGATAGGTAGGTAGGTAGATAGATAGATAGACATAGGTAGGTAGGTAGATTGATAGATACAGATAGGTAGGTAGGTAGATAGTTAGATATAGATAGGTAGGTAGGTAGATAGATAGATAGAGATAGGTAGGAAGGTAGATAGATAAATACAGATTGGTAGGTAGGTAGGTAGATAGATAGAGATAGGTAGGTAGGTAGGTAGGTAGATAGATAGAGATAGGTAGGTAGGTAGGTAGATAGATACAGATAGGTAGGTAGGTAGATAGATAGATAGATAGATAGATAGAGATAGGTAGGTAGGTAGATAGATAGATAGAGATAGGTAGGTAGGTAGATAGATAGATAGACATAGGTAGGTAGGTAGATTGATAGATACAGATAGGTAGGTAGGTAGATAGATACAGATAGGTAGGTACGTAGATAGATAAATACAGATAGGTAGGTAGGTATGTAGATAGATAGAGATAGGTAGGTAGGTAGATAGATAGATAGATAGAGATAGGTAGGTAGGTAGATTGATAGATACAGATAGGTAGGTATGTAGATAGATAGATAGAGATAGGTAGGTAGGTAGATAGATAGATAGACATAGGTAGGTAGGTAGATTGATAGATACAGATAGGTAGGTAGGTAGATAGATAGATAGATAGATAGATAGATAGATAGATAGATAGATAGATAGATAGATAGATAGATAGATAGATAGATAGATAGATAGATAGATAGATAGAGATAAGTAGGTAGGTAGATAGATAGAGATAGGTAGGTAGGTAGATAGATAGATAGACATAGGTAGGTAGGTAGATTGATAGATACAGATAGGTAGGTAGGTAGATAGATAGATACAGATAGGTAGGTAGGTAGATAGATAAATACAGATAGGTAGGTAGGTAGGTAGATAGATAGAGATAGGTAGGTAGGTAGATAGATAGAGATAGGTAGGTAGGTAGATTGATAGATACAGATAGGTAGGTATGTAGATAGATAGATAGAGATAGGTAGGTAGGTAGATAGATAGATAGACATAGGTAGGTAGGTAGATTGATAGATACAGATAGGTAGGTAGGTAGATAGTTAGATACAGATAGGTAGGTAGATAGGTAGATAGATAGAGATAGGTAGGAAGGTAGATAGATAAATACAGATTGGTAGGTAGGTAGGTAGATAGATAGAGATAGGTAGGTAGGTAGATAGATAGATAGAGATAGGAAGGTAGGTAGATTGATAGATACAGATAGGTAGGTAGGTAGATAGATAAATACAGATAGGTAGGTAGGTAGATAGATAGATAGAGATAGGTAGGTAGATAGATTGATAGATACAGATAGGTAGGTAGATAGATAGATACAGATAGGTAGGTAGGTAGATAGATAGATAGAGATAGGTAGGTAGGTAGATAGATAGATACAGATAGGTAGGTAGGTAGATTGATAGATACAGATAGGTAGGTAGTTAGATAGATAGATAGAGATAGATAGGTAGGTAGATTGATAGATACAGATAGGTAGGTAGGTAGATAGATAAATACAGATAGGTAGGTAGGTCGATAGATAGATAGAGATAGGTAGGTAGGTAGATAGATAGATACAGATAGGTAGGTAGGTAGATTGATAGATACAGATAGGTAGGTAGGTAGATAGATAGATAGAGATAGGTAGGTAGGTAGATTGATAGATACAGATAGGTAGGTAGGTAGATAGATAAATACAGATAGGTAGGTAGGTCGATAGATAGATAGAGATAGGTAGGTAGGGAGATAGATAGAGATAGGTAGGTAGGTAGGTAGATAGATAGAGATAGGTAGGTAGGTAGGTAGATAGATAGAGATAGGTAGGTAGGTAGGTAGATAGATACAGATAGGTAGGTAGGTAGATAGATAGATAGATAGAGATAGGTAGGTAGGTAGATAGATAGATAGAGATAGGTAGGTAGGTAGATAGATAGATAGACATAGGTAGGTAGGTAGATTGATAGATACAGATAGGTAGGTAGGTAGATAGATAGATACAGATAGGTAGGTAGGTAGATAGATAAATACAGATAGGTAGGTAGGTAAGTAGATAGATAGAGATAGGTAGGTAGGTAGATAGATAGATAGATAGAGATAGGTAGGTAGGTAGATTGATAGATACAGATAGGTAGGTATGTAGATAGATAGATAGAGATAGGTAGGTAGGTAGATAGATAGATAGACATAGGTAGGTAGGTAGATTGATAGATACAGATAGGTAGGTAGGTAGGTAGGTAGATAGATAGATAGATAGATAGATAGATAGATAGATAGATAGATAGATAGATAGATAGATAGATAGATAGATAGATAGATAGATAGATAGATAGATAGAGATAAGTAGGTAGGTAGATAGATAGATATATAGAGATAGGTAGGTAGGTAGATAGATAGATAGACATAGGTAGGTAGGTAGATTGATAGATACAGATAGGTAGGTAGGTAGATAGATAGATACAGATAGGTAGGTAGGTAGATAGATAAATACAGATAGGTAGGTAGGTAGATAGATAGAGATAGGTAGGTAGGTAGATAGATAGATAGAGATAGGTAGGTAGGTAGATTGATAGATACAGATACGTAGGTATGTAGATAGATAGATAGAGATAGGTAGGTAGGTAGATAGATAGATAGACATAGGTAGGTAGGTAGATTGATAGATACAGATAGGTAGGTAGGTAGATAGTTAGATATAGATAGGTAGGTAGGTAGATAGATAGATAGAGATAGGTAGGAAGGTAGATAGATAAATACAGATTGGTAGGTAGGTAGGTAGATAGATAGAGATAGGTAGGTAGGTAGATAGATAGAGATAGGTAGGTAGGTAGATTGATAGATACAGATAGGTAGGTAGGTAGGTAGATAGATAAATACAGATAGGTAGGTAGGTAGATAGATAGATAGAGATAGGTAGGTAGGTAGATTGAAAGATACAGATAGGTAGGTAGATAGATAGATACAGATAGGTAGGTAGGTAGATAGATAGATAGATAGAGATAGGTAGGTAGGTAGATAGATAGAGATAGGTAGGTAGGTAGGTAGATAGATAGAGATAGGTAGGTAGGTAGGTAGATAGATACAGATAGGTAGGTAGGTAGATAGATAGATAGATAGAGATAGGTAGGTAGGTAGATAGATAGATAGAGATAGGTAGGTAGGTAGATAGATAGATAGACATAGGTAGGTAGGTAGATTGATAGATACAGATAGGTAGGTAGGTAGATAGATAGATACAGATAGGTAGGTAGGTAGATAGATAAATACAGATAGGTAGGTAGGTAAGTAGATAGATAGAGATAGGTAGGTAGGTAGATAGATAGATAGATAGATAGAGATAGGTAGATAGGTAGATTGATAGATACAGATAGGTAGGTATGTAGATAGATAGATAGAGATAGGTAGGTAGGTAGATAGATAGATAGACATAGGTAGGTAGGTAGATTGATAGATACAGATAGGTAGGTAGGTAGGTAGGTAGATAGATAGATAGATAGATAGATAGATAGATAGATAGATAGATAGATAGATAGATAGATAGATAGATAGATAGATAGAGATAAGTAGGTAGGTAGATAGATAGATATATAGAGATAGGTAGGTAGGTAGATAGATAGATAGACATAGGTAGGTAGGTAGATTGATAGATACAGATAGGTAGGTAGGTAGATAGATAGATACAGATAGGTAGGTAGGTAGATAGATAAATACAGATAGGTAGGTAGGTAGGTAGATAGATAGAGATAGGTAGGTAGGTAGATAGATAGATAGAGATAGGTAGGTAGGTAGATTGATAGATACAGATACGTAGGTATGTAGATAGATAGATAGAGATAGGTAGGTAGGTCGATAGATAGATAGACATAGGTAGGTAGGTAGATTGATAGATACAGATAGGTAGGTAGGTAGATAGTTAGATATAGATAGGTAGGTAGGTAGATAGATAGATAGAGATAGGTAGGAAGGTAGATAGATAAATACAGATTGGTAGGTAGGTAGGTAGATAGATAGAGATAGGTAGGTAGGTAGATAGATAGAGATAGGTAGGTAGGTAGATTGATAGATACAGATAGGTAGGTAGGTAGGTAGGTAGATAGATAAATACAGATAGGTAGGTAGGTAGATAGATAGATAGAGATAGGTAGGTAGGTAGATTGATAGATACAGATAGGTAGGTAGATAGATAGATACAGATAGGTAGGTAGGTAGATAGATAGATAGATAGAGATAGGTAGGTAGGTAGATAGATAGATACAGATAGGTAGGTAGGTAGATTGATAGATACAGATAGGTAGGTAGTTAGATAGATAGATAGAGATAGATAGGTAGGTAGATTGATAGAGACAGATAGGTAGGTAGGTAGATAGATAGATAGAGATAGGTAGGTAGGTAGATAGATAGATACAGATAGGTAGGTAGGTAGATTGATAGATAGAAATAGGTAGGTAGGTAGATAGATAGATACAGATAGGTAGGTAGGTAGATAGATAAATACAGATAGGTAGGTAGGTAGATAGATAAATACAGATAGGTAGGTAGGTAGGTAGTTAGATAGATAGAAATAGGTAGGTAGGTAGATAGATAGATAGATAGAGATAGGTAGGTAGGTAGATAGATAGATACAGATAGGTAGGTAGGTAGGTAGATAGATAGAGATAGGTAGGTAGGTAGGTAGATAGATAGAGATAGGTAGGTAGGTAGGTAGATAGATAGAGATAGGTAGGTAGGTAGGTAGGTAGGTAGGTAGGTAGGTAGATACAGATAGGTAGGTAGTTAGATAGATAGAGATAGATAGGTAGGTAGATTGATAGAGACAGATAGGTAGGTAGGTAGATAGATACAGATAGGTAGGTAGGTAGATAGATAGATAGAGATAGGTAGGTAAGTAGATAGATAGATACAGATAGGTAGGTAGGTAGATTGATAGATACAGATAGCTAGGTAGGTAGATAGATAGATACAGATAGGTAGGTAGGTAGATAGAGGTAGGTAGGTAGGTAGATAGATAGATAAATACAGATAGGTAGGTAGGTAGGTAGATAGATAGAGATAGGTAGGTAGGTAGGTAGATAGATAGAGATAGGTAGGTAGGTAGATTGATAGAAACAGATAGGTAGGTAGGTAGATAGATAAATACAGATAGGTAGGTAGGTAGATAGATAGATAGAGAGAGGTAGGTAGGTAGATAGATAAATACAGATAGGTAGGTAGGTAGGTAGATAGATAGAGATAGGTAGGTAGGTAGATAGATAGATAGAGATAGGTAGGTAGGTAGATTGATAGATACAGATAGGTAGGTAGGTAGATAGATAGTTACAGATAGGTAGGTAGGTAGATAGAAAGATAGAGATAGGTAGGTAGGTAGGTAGATAGATACAGATAGGTAGGTAGGTAGATTGATAGATACAGATAGGTAGGTAGGTAAATTGATAGATACAGATAGGTAGGTAGGTAGGTAGATAGACAGAGATAGGTAGGTAGGTAGATAGATAGATAGATAGACATAGGTAGGTAGGTAGATAGAAGGATACAGATAGGTAGGTAGGTAGATAGATAGATAGAGATAGGTAGGTAGGTAGATAGATAAATACAGATAGGTAGGTAGGTAGGTAGATAGATAGAGATAGGTAGGTAGGTAGATAGATAGATAGAGATAGGTAGGTAGGTAGATTGATAGATAGAGATAGGTAGGTAGGTAGATAGATAGATACAGATAGGTAGGTAGGTAGATAGATAGATAGAGATAGGTAGGTAGGTAGATAGATAGATAGACATAGGTAGGTAGGTAGATTGATAGATACAGATAGGTAGGTAACTAGATAGATAGATAGAGATAGGTAGGTAGGTAGGTAGATAGATAGAGATAAGTAGGTAGGTAGATAGATACAGATAGGTAGGTAGGTAGGTAGATAGATAGAGATAGGTAGGTAGGTAGGTAGATAGATAGAGATAGGAGGTAGGTAGATTGATAGATACAGATAGGTAGGTAGGTAGATAGATAGATACAGATAGGTAGGTAGGTAGATAGATAGATAGATAGATAGATAGACATAGGTAGGTAGGTAGATAGAAGGATACAGATAGGTAGGTAGGTAGATAGATAGATAGAGATAGGTAGGTAGGTAGATAGTAAATACAGATAGGTAGGTAGGTAGATAGATAGAGTTAGGTAGGTAGGTAGATTGATAGATACAGATAGGTAGGTAGGTAGATAGATAGAGATAGGTAGGTAGGTAGATAGATAGATAGAGATAGGTAGGTAGGTAGATAGATAGATAGAGATAGGTAGGTAGGTAGATAGATAGATAGATAGACATAGGTAGGTAGGTAGATTGTTGGATACAGATAGGTAGATAGATAGATAGATACAGATAGGTAGGTAGGTAGATAGATAGATAGAGAGAGGTAGGTAGGTAGATAGATAAATACAGATAGGTAGGTAGGTAGGTAGATAGATAGAGATAGGTAGGTAGGTAGGTAGATAGATAGAGATAGGAGGTAGGTAGATTGATAGATACAGATAGGTAGGTAGGTAGATAGATAGATACAGATAGGTAGGTAGGTAGATAGATAAATACAGATAGGTAGGTAGGTAGATAGATAGAGATAGGTAGGTAGGTAGATTGATAGATACAGATAGGTAGGTAGGTAGATAGATAGATACAGATAGGTAGGTAGGTAGATAGATAGATAGAGATAGGTAGGTAAGTAGAGAGACTGATACAGATAGGTAGGTAGGTAGATTGATAGATAGAGATAGCTAGGTAGGTAGATAGATAAATACAGATAGGTAGGTAGGTAGATAGATAGATACAGATAGGTAGGTAGGTAGATAAATACAGATAGGTAGGTAGGTAGATAGATAGATAGAGATATGTAGGTAGGTAGATTGATAGATACAGATAGGTAGGTAGGTAGGTAGATAGATAGAGATAGGTAGGTAGGTAGGTAGATAGATAGAGATAGGTAGGTAGGTAGGTAGATAGATACAGATAGGTAGGTAGGTAGATAGATAGATAGATAGAGATAGGTAGGTAGGTAAATTGATAGATACAGATAGGTAGGTAGGTAGATAGATAGATAGATAGAGATAGGTAGGTAGGTAAATTGATATACAGATAGGTAGGTAGGTAGATAGATAGATAGAGATAGGTAGGTAGTTAGATAGATAGATAGATAGACATAGGTAGGTAGGTAGATAGATAGATACAGATAGGTAGATAGGTAGGTAGATAGATAGAGATAGGTAGGTAGGTAGATAGATAAATACAGATAGGTAGGTAGGTAGGTAGATAGATAGAGATAGGTAGGTAGGTAGATAGATAGATAGAGATAGGTAGGTAGGTAGATTGATAGATACAGATAGGTAGGTAGGTAGATAGATAGATACAGATAGATAGGTAGGTAGATAGAAAGATAGAGATAGGTAGGTAGGTAGATTGATAGATACAGATAGGTAGGTAGGTAGATAGATAGATAGAGATAGGTAGGTAGGTAGGTAGATAGATAGAGATAGGTATGTAGGTAGATAGATACAGATAGGTATGTAGGTAGATAGATAGAGATAGTTAGGTAGGTAGATTGATAGATACAGATAGGTAGGTAGATAGATAGATAGAGATAGGTAGGTAGGTAGATAGATAGATAGAGATAGGTAGGTAGGTAGATTGATAGATACAGATAGGTAGGTAGGTAGATAGATAGATACAGATAGGTAGGTAGGTAGATAGATAGATAGATAGATAGATAGATAGATAGATAGATAGATAGATAGATAGATAGATAGATAGATATAGGTAGGTAGGTAGATAGATAGACATAGGTAGGTAGGTAGATTGATAGATACAGATAGGTAGATAGATAGATAGATACAGATAGGTAGGTAGGTAGATAGATAGAGAGAGAGAGGTAGGTAGGTAGATAGATAAATACAGATAGGTAGGTAGGTAGGTAGATAGATAGAGATAGGTAGGTAGGTAGGTAGATAGATAGAGATAGGAGGTAGATAGATTGATAGATACAGATAGGTAGGTAGGTAGATAGATAGATACAGATAGGTAGGCAGGTAGATAGATAAATACAGATAGGTAGGTAGGTAGATAGATAGATAGAGATAGGTAGGTAGGTAGATTGATAGATACAGATAGGTAGATAGGTAGATAGATAGATACAGATAGGTAGGTAAGTAGATAGATAGATAGATAGATAGATAGATAGATAGATAGATAGATAGATAGATAGATAGATAGATAGATAGATAGGGATAGGAAGGTAAGTAGATAGATAGATACAGATAGGTAGGTAGGTAGATTGATAGATAGAGATAGCTAGGTAGGTAGATAGATAAATACAGATAGGTAGGTAGGTAGACAGATAGATACAGATAGGTAGGTAGGTAGGTAGATAAATACAGATAGGTAGGTAGGTAGATAGATAGAGATAGGTAGGTAGGTAGATTGGTAGATACAGATAGGTAGGTAGGTAGGTAGATAGATAGAGATAGGTAGGTAGGTAGGTAGATAGATAGAGATAGGTAGGTAGGTAGATAGATAGACATAGGTAGGTATGTAGATTGATAGATACAGATAGGTAGGTAGGTAGATAGATAAATACAGATAGGTAGGTAGGTAGATAGATAGATAGAGATAGGTAGGTAGGTAGATCGATAGATACAGATAGGAAGGTAGGTAGATAGATAAATACAGATAGGTAGGTAGGTAGATAGATAGAGATAGGTAGGTAGGTAGATAGATACAGATAGGTAGGTAGGTAGATAGATAGATAGAGATAGGTAGTTAGGTAAATTGATAGATACAGATAGGTAGGTAGGTAGATAGATAGATAGAGATAGGTAGGTAGGTAGATAGATAGATAGACATAGGTAGGTAGGTAGATTGATAGATACAGATAGGTAGATAGATAGATAGATACAGATAGGTAGGTAGGTAGATAGATAGATAGAGAGAGGTAGGTAGGTAGATAGATAAATACAGATAGGTAGGTAGGTAGGTAGATAGATAGAGATAGGTAGGTAGGTAGATAGATAGATAGAGATAGGTAGGTAGGTAAATTGATAGATACAGATAGGTAGGTAGGTAGGTAGATAGACAGAGATAGGTAGGTAGGTAGATAGATAGATAGACATAGGTAGGTAGGTAGATAGAAGGATACAGATAGGTAGGTAGGTAGATAGATAGATAGAGATAGGTAGG
Organism: Crotalus helleri; assembly: GCA_024509115.1. NCBI lineage: Eukaryota > Metazoa > Chordata > Lepidosauria > Squamata > Viperidae > Crotalus > Crotalus helleri. The sequence continues at coordinate 86,168 of JAKSXO010000032.1, forward strand.
TAGGTAGATAGATAAATACAGATAGGTAGGTAGGTAGGTAGATAGATAGAGATAGGTAGGTAGGTAGATAGATAGATAGAGATAGGTAGGTAGGTAGATTGATAGATAGAGATAGGTAGGTAGGTAGATAGATAGATACAGATAGGTAGGTAGGTAGATAGATAGATAGAGATAGGTAGGTAGGTAGATAGATAGATAGACATAGGTAGGTAGGTAGATTGATAGATACAGATAGGTAGGTAACTAGATAGATAGATAGAGATAGGTAGGTAGGTAGGTAGATAGATAGAGATAAGTAGGTAGGTAGATAGATACAGATAGGTAGGTAGGTAGGTAGATAGATAGAGATAGGTAGGTAGGTAGGTAGATAGATAGAGATAGGAGGTAGGTAGATTGATAGATACAGATAGGTAGGTAGGTAGATAGATAGATACAGATAGGTAGGTAGGTAGATAGATAGATAGATAGATAGATAGACATAGGTAGGTAGGTAGATAGAAGGATACAGATAGGTAGGTAGGTAGATAGATAGATAGAGATAGGTAGGTAGGTAGATAGTAAATACAGATAGGTAGGTAGGTAGATAGATAGAGTTAGGTAGGTAGGTAGATTGATAGATACAGATAGGTAGGTAGGTAGATAGATAGAGATAGGTAGGTAGGTAGATAGATAGATAGAGATAGGTAGGTAGGTAGATAGATAGATAGAGATAGGTAGGTAGGTAGATAGATAGATAGATAGACATAGGTAGGTAGGTAGATTGTTGGATACAGATAGGTAGATAGATAGATAGATACAGATAGGTAGGTAGGTAGATAGATAGATAGAGAGAGGTAGGTAGGTAGATAGATAAATACAGATAGGTAGGTAGGTAGGTAGATAGATAGAGATAGGTAGGTAGGTAGGTAGATAGATAGAGATAGGAGGTAGGTAGATTGATAGATACAGATAGGTAGGTAGGTAGATAGATAGATACAGATAGGTAGGTAGGTAGATAGATAAATACAGATAGGTAGGTAGGTAGATAGATAGAGATAGGTAGGTAGGTAGATTGATAGATACAGATAGGTAGGTAGGTAGATAGATAGATACAGATAGGTAGGTAGGTAGATAGATAGATAGAGATAGGTAGGTAAGTAGAGAGACTGATACAGATAGGTAGGTAGGTAGATTGATAGATAGAGATAGCTAGGTAGGTAGATAGATAAATACAGATAGGTAGGTAGGTAGATAGATAGATACAGATAGGTAGGTAGGTAGATAAATACAGATAGGTAGGTAGGTAGATAGATAGATAGAGATATGTAGGTAGGTAGATTGATAGATACAGATAGGTAGGTAGGTAGGTAGATAGATAGAGATAGGTAGGTAGGTAGGTAGATAGATAGAGATAGGTAGGTAGGTAGGTAGATAGATACAGATAGGTAGGTAGGTAGATAGATAGATAGATAGAGATAGGTAGGTAGGTAAATTGATAGATACAGATAGGTAGGTAGGTAGATAGATAGATAGATAGAGATAGGTAGGTAGGTAAATTGATATACAGATAGGTAGGTAGGTAGATAGATAGATAGAGATAGGTAGGTAGTTAGATAGATAGATAGATAGACATAGGTAGGTAGGTAGATAGATAGATACAGATAGGTAGATAGGTAGGTAGATAGATAGAGATAGGTAGGTAGGTAGATAGATAAATACAGATAGGTAGGTAGGTAGGTAGATAGATAGAGATAGGTAGGTAGGTAGATAGATAGATAGAGATAGGTAGGTAGGTAGATTGATAGATACAGATAGGTAGGTAGGTAGATAGATAGATACAGATAGATAGGTAGGTAGATAGAAAGATAGAGATAGGTAGGTAGGTAGATTGATAGATACAGATAGGTAGGTAGGTAGATAGATAGATAGAGATAGGTAGGTAGGTAGGTAGATAGATAGAGATAGGTATGTAGGTAGATAGATACAGATAGGTATGTAGGTAGATAGATAGAGATAGTTAGGTAGGTAGATTGATAGATACAGATAGGTAGGTAGATAGATAGATAGAGATAGGTAGGTAGGTAGATAGATAGATAGAGATAGGTAGGTAGGTAGATTGATAGATACAGATAGGTAGGTAGGTAGATAGATAGATACAGATAGGTAGGTAGGTAGATAGATAGATAGATAGATAGATAGATAGATAGATAGATAGATAGATAGATAGATAGATAGATAGATAGATAGATAGATAGATAGATATAGGTAGGTAGGTAGATAGATAGACATAGGTAGGTAGGTAGATTGATAGATACAGATAGGTAGATAGATAGATAGATACAGATAGGTAGGTAGGTAGATAGATAGAGAGAGAGAGGTAGGTAGGTAGATAGATAAATACAGATAGGTAGGTAGGTAGGTAGATAGATAGAGATAGGTAGGTAGGTAGGTAGATAGATAGAGATAGGAGGTAGATAGATTGATAGATACAGATAGGTAGGTAGGTAGATAGATAGATACAGATAGGTAGGCAGGTAGATAGATAAATACAGATAGGTAGGTAGGTAGATAGATAGATAGAGATAGGTAGGTAGGTAGATTGATAGATACAGATAGGTAGATAGGTAGATAGATAGATACAGATAGGTAGGTAAGTAGATAGATAGATAGATAGATAGATAGATAGATAGATAGATAGATAGATAGATAGATAGATAGATAGATAGATAGGGATAGGAAGGTAAGTAGATAGATAGATACAGATAGGTAGGTAGGTAGATTGATAGATAGAGATAGCTAGGTAGGTAGATAGATAAATACAGATAGGTAGGTAGGTAGACAGATAGATACAGATAGGTAGGTAGGTAGGTAGATAAATACAGATAGGTAGGTAGGTAGATAGATAGAGATAGGTAGGTAGGTAGATTGGTAGATACAGATAGGTAGGTAGGTAGGTAGATAGATAGAGATAGGTAGGTAGGTAGGTAGATAGATAGAGATAGGTAGGTAGGTAGATAGATAGACATAGGTAGGTATGTAGATTGATAGATACAGATAGGTAGGTAGGTAGATAGATAAATACAGATAGGTAGGTAGGTAGATAGATAGATAGAGATAGGTAGGTAGGTAGATCGATAGATACAGATAGGAAGGTAGGTAGATAGATAAATACAGATAGGTAGGTAGGTAGATAGATAGAGATAGGTAGGTAGGTAGATAGATACAGATAGGTAGGTAGGTAGATAGATAGATAGAGATAGGTAGTTAGGTAAATTGATAGATACAGATAGGTAGCTAGGTAGATAGATAGATAGAGATAGGTAGGTAGGTAGATAGATAGATAGACATAGGTAGGTAGGTAGATTGATAGATACAGATAGGTAGATAGATAGATAGATACAGATAGGTAGGTAGGTAGATAGATAGATAGAGAGAGGTAGGTAGGTAGATAGATAAATACAGATAGGTAGGTAGGTAGGTAGATAGATAGAGATAGGTAGGTAGGTAGATAGATAGATAGAGATAGGTAGGTAGGTAAATTGATAGATACAGATAGGTAGGTAGGTAGATAGATAAATACAGATAGGTAGGTAGGTAGGTAGTTAGATAGATAGAAATAGGTAGGTAGGTAGATAGATAGATAGATAGAGATAGGTAGGTAGGTAGATAGATAGATACAGATAGGTAGGTAGGTAGGTAGATAGATAGAGATAGGTAGGTAGGTAGGTAGATAGATAGAGATAGGTAGGTAGGTAGGTAGATAGATAGAGATAGGTAGGTAGGTAGGTAGGTAGGTAGGTAGGTAGATACAGATAGGTAGGTAGTTAGATAGATAGAGATAGATAGGTAGGTAGATTGATAGAGACAGATAGGTAGGTAGGTAGATAGATACAGATAGGTAGGTAGGTAGATAGATAGATAGAGATAGGTAGGTAAGTAGATAGATAGATACAGATAGGTAGGTAGGTAGATTGATAGATACAGATAGCTAGGTAGGTAGATAGATAGATACAGATAGGTAGGTAGGTAGATAGAGGTAGGTAGGTAGGTAGATAGATAGATAAATACAGATAGGTAGGTAGGTAGGTAGATAGATAGAGATAGGTAGGTAGGTAGGTAGATAGATAGAGATAGGTAGGTAGGTAGATTGATAGATACAGATAGGTAGGTAGGTAGATAGATAAATACAGATAGGTAGGTAGGTAGATAGATAGATAGAGAGAGGTAGGTAGGTAGATAGATAAATACAGATAGGTAGGTAGGTAGGTAGATAGATAGAGATAGGTAGGTAGGTAGATAGATAGATAGAGATAGGTAGGTAGGTAGATTGATAGATACAGATAGGTAGGTAGGTAGATAGATAGTTACAGATAGGTAGGTAGGTAGATAGAAAGATAGAGATAGGTAGGTAGATAGGTAGATAGATACAGATAGGTAGGTAGGTAGATTGATAGATACAGATAGGTAGGTAGGTAAATTGATAGATACAGATAGGTAGGTAGGTAGGTAGATAGACAGAGATAGGTAGGTAGGTAGATAGATAGATAGATAGACATAGGTAGGTAGGTAGATAGAAGGATACAGATAGGTAGGTAGGTAGATAGATAGATAGAGATAGGTAGGTAGGTAGATAGATAAATACAGATAGGTAGGTAGGTAGGTAGATAGATAGAGATAGGTAGGTAGGTAGATAGATAGATAGAGATAGGTAGGTAGGTAGATTGATAGATAGAGATAGGTAGGTAGGTAGATAGATAGATACAGATAGGTAGGTAGGTAGATAGATAGATAGAGATAGGTAGGTAGGTAGATAGATAGATAGACATAGGTAGGTAGGTAGATTGATAGATACAGATAGGTAGGTAACTAGATAGATAGATAGAGATAGGTAGGTAGGTAGGTAGATAGATAGAGATAAGTAGGTAGGTAGATAGATACAGATAGGTAGGTAGGTAGGTAGATAGATAGAGATAGGTAGGTAGGTAGGTAGATAGATAGAGATAGGAGGTAGGTAGATTGATAGATACAGATAGGTAGGTAGGTAGATAGATAGATACAGATAGGTAGGTAGGTAGATAGATAGATAGATAGATAGATAGACATAGGTAGGTAGGTAGATAGAAGGATACAGATAGGTAGGTAGGTAGATAGATAGATAGAGATAGGTAGGTAGGTAGATAGTAAATACAGATAGGTAGGTAGGTAGATAGATAGAGTTAGGTAGGTAGGTAGATTGATAGATACAGATAGGTAGGTAGGTAGATAGATAGAGATAGGTAGGTAGGTAGATAGATAGATAGAGATAGGTAGGTAGGTAGATAGATAGATAGAGATAGGTAGGTAGGTAGATAGATAGATAGATAGACATAGGTAGGTAGGTAGATTGTTGGATACAGATAGGTAGATAGATAGATAGATACAGATAGGTAGGTAGGTAGATAGATAGATAGAGAGAGGTAGGTAGGTAGATAGATAAATACAGATAGGTAGGTAGGTAGGTAGATAGATAGAGATAGGTAGGTAGGTAGGTAGATAGATAGAGATAGGAGGTAGGTAGATTGATAGATACAGATAGGTAGGTAGGTAGATAGATAGATACAGATAGGTAGGTAGGTAGATAGATAAATACAGATAGGTAGGTAGGTAGATAGATAGAGATAGGTAGGTAGGTAGATTGATAGATACAGATAGGTAGGTAGGTAGATAGATAGATACAGATAGGTAGGTAGGTAGATAGATAGATAGAGATAGGTAGGTAAGTAGAGAGACTGATACAGATAGGTAGGTAGGTAGATTGATAGATAGAGATAGCTAGGTAGGTAGATAGATAAATACAGATAGGTAGGTAGGTAGATAGATAGATACAGATAGGTAGGTAGGTAGATAAATACAGATAGGTAGGTAGGTAGATAGATAGATAGAGATATGTAGGTAGGTAGATTGATAGATACAGATAGGTAGGTAGGTAGGTAGATAGATAGAGATAGGTAGGTAGGTAGGTAGATAGATAGAGATAGGTAGGTAGGTAGGTAGATAGATACAGATAGGTAGGTAGGTAGATAGATAGATAGATAGAGATAGGTAGGTAGGTAAATTGATAGATACAGATAGGTAGGTAGGTAGATAGATAGATAGATAGAGATAGGTAGGTAGGTAAATTGATATACAGATAGGTAGGTAGGTAGATAGATAGATAGAGATAGGTAGGTAGTTAGATAGATAGATAGATAGACATAGGTAGGTAGGTAGATAGATAGATACAGATAGGTAGATAGGTAGGTAGATAGATAGAGATAGGTAGGTAGGTAGATAGATAAATACAGATAGGTAGGTAGGTAGGTAGATAGATAGAGATAGGTAGGTAGGTAGATAGATAGATAGAGATAGGTAGGTAGGTAGATTGATAGATACAGATAGGTAGGTAGGTAGATAGATAGATACAGATAGATAGGTAGGTAGATAGAAAGATAGAGATAGGTAGGTAGGTAGATTGATAGATACAGATAGGTAGGTAGGTAGATAGATAGATAGAGATAGGTAGGTAGGTAGGTAGATAGATAGAGATAGGTATGTAGGTAGATAGATACAGATAGGTATGTAGGTAGATAGATAGAGATAGGTAGGTAGATTGATAGATACAGATAGGTAGGTAGATAGATAGATAGAGATAGGTAGGTAGGTAGATAGATAGATAGAGATAGGTAGGTAGGTAGATTGATAGATACAGATAGGTAGGTAGGTAGATAGATAGATACAGATAGGTAGGTAGGTAGATAGATAGATAGATAGATAGATAGATAGATAGATAGATAGATAGATAGATAGATAGATAGATATAGGTAGGTAGGTAGATAGATAGACATAGGTAGGTAGGTAGATTGATAGATACAGATAGGTAGATAGATAGATAGATACAGATAGGTAGGTAGGTAGATAGATAGAGAGAGAGAGGTAGGTAGGTAGATAGATAAATACAGATAGGTAGGTAGGTAGGTAGATAGATAGAGATAGGTAGGTAGGTAGGTAGATAGATAGAGATAGGAGGTAGATAGATTGATAGATACAGATAGGTAGGTAGGTAGATAGATAGATACAGATAGGTAGGCAGGTAGATAGATAAATACAGATAGGTAGGTAGGTAGATAGATAGATAGAGATAGGTAGGTAGGTAGATTGATAGATACAGATAGGTAGATAGGTAGATAGATAGATACAGATAGGTAGGTAAGTAGATAGATAGATAAATAGATAGATAGATAGATAGATAGATAGATAGATAGATAGATAGATAGATAGATAGATAGATAGATAGGGATAGGAAGGTAAGTAGATAGATAGATACAGATAGGTAGGTAGGTAGATTGATAGATAGAGATAGCTAGGTAGGTAGATAGATAAATACAGATAGGTAGGTAGGTAGACAGATAGATACAGATAGGTAGGTAGGTAGGTAGATAAATACAGATAGGTAGGTAGGTAGATAGATAGAGATAGGTAGGTAGGTAGATTGGTAGATACAGATAGGTAGGTAGGTAGGTAGATAGATAGAGATAGGTAGGTAGGTAGGTAGATAGATAGAGATAGGTAGGTAGGTAGATAGATAGACATAGGTAGGTATGTAGATTGATAGATACAGATAGGTAGGTAGGTAGATAGATAAATACAGATAGGTAGGTAGGTAGATAGATAGATAGAGATAGGTAGGTAGGTAGATCGATAGATACAGATAGGAAGGTAGGTAGATAGATAAATACAGATAGGTAGGTAGGTAGATAGATAGAGATAGGTAGGTAGGTAGATAGATACAGATAGGTAGGTAGGTAGATAGATAGATAGAGATAGGTAGTTAGGTAAATTGATAGATACAGATAGGTAGGTAGGTAGATAGATAGATAGAGATAGGTAGGTAGGTAGATAGATAGATAGACATAGGTAGGTAGGTAGATTGATAGATACAGATAGGTAGATAGATAGATAGATACAGATAGGTAGGTAGGTAGATAGATAGATAGAGAGAGGTAGGTAGGTAGATAGATAAATACAGATAGGTAGGTAGGTAGGTAGATAGATAGAGATAGGTAGGTAGGTAGATAGATAGATAGAGATAGGTAGGTAGGTAAATTGATAGATACAGATAGGTAGGTAGGTAGATAGATAGATAGAGATAGGTAGGTAGGTAAATTGATAGATACAGATAGGTAGGTAGGTAGATAGATAGACAGAGATAGGTAGGTAGGTAGATAGATAGATAGATACATAGATAGATAGATAGATAGATAGATAGATAGATAGATAGATAGATAGATAGACATAGGTAGGTAGGTAGATAGATAGATACAGATAGGTAGGTAGGTAGATAGATAGATAGAGATAGGTAGGTAGGTAGATTGATAGATACAGATAGGTAGGTAGGTAGATAGATAGATACAGATAGGTAGGTAGGTAGATAGAAAGATAGAGATAGGTAGGTAGGTAAATTGATAGATACAGATAGGTAGGTAGGTAGATAGATAGACAGATATAGGTAGGTAGGTAGATAGATAGATAGATAGACATAGGTAGGTAGGTAGATAGATAAATACAGATAGGTAGGTAGGTAGATAGATAGATAGAGATAGGTAGGTAGGTAGATAGATAGATAGACATAGGTAGGTAGGTAGATTGATAGATACAGATAGGTAGATAGATAGATAGATAGATACAGATAGGTAGGTAGGTAGATAGATAGATAGAGAGAGGTAGGTAGGTAGATAGATAAATACAGATAGGTAGGTAGGTAGGTAGATAGATAGAGATAGGTAGGTAGGTAGGTAGATAGATAGAGATAGGAGGTAGATAGATTGATAGATACAGATAGGTAGGTAGGTAGATAGATAGATACAGATAGGTAGGTAGGTAGATAGATAAATACAGATAGGTAGGTAGGTAGATAGATAGATAGAGATAGGTAGGTAGGTAGATTGATAGATACAGATAGGTAGGTAGGTAGATAGATAAATACAGATAGGTAGGTAGGTAGACAGATAGATACAGATAGGTAGGTAGGTAGATAGATAAATACAGATAGGTAGGTAGGTAGATAGATAGAGATAGGTAGGTAGGTAGATTGGTAGATACAGATAGGTAGGTAGGTAGGTAGATAGATAGAGATAGGTAGGTAGGTAGGTAGATAGATAGAGATAGGTAGGTAGGTAGATAGATAGATAGACATAGGTAGGTATGTAGATTGATAGATACAGATAGGTAGGTAGGTAGATAGATAAATACAGATAGGTAGGTAGGTAGATAGATAGATAGAGATAGGTAGGTAGGTAGATCGATAGATACAGATAGGAAGGTAGGTAGATAGATAAATACAGATAGGTAGGTAGGTAGATAGATAGAGATAGGTAGGTAGGTAGATACATAGATAGAGATAGGTAGGTAGGTAGAATGATAGATACAGATAGGTAGGTAGGTAGGTAGATAGATAGGAATAGGTAGGTAGGTAGATAGAGATAGGTAGGTAGGTAGGTAGATAGATAGAGATAGGTAGGTAGGTAGATAGATACAGATAGGTAGGTAGGTAGATAGATAGATAGAGATAGGTAGTTAGGTAAATTGATAGATACAGATAGGTAGGTAGGTAGAAAGATAGATAGAGATAGGTAGGTAGGTAGATAGATAGCTAGACATAGGTAGGTAGGTAGATTGATAGATACAGATAGGTAGATAGATAGATAGATACAGATAGGTAGGTAGGTAGATAGATAGATAGATAGAGGTAGGTAGGTAGATAGATAAATACAGATAGGTAGGTAGGTAGGTAGATAGATAGAGATAGGTAGGTAGGTAGATAGATAGATAGATAGAGATAGGTAGGTAGGTAAATTGATAGATACAGATAGGTAGGTAGGTAGATAGATAGATAGAGATAGGTAGGTAGGTAAATTGATAGATACAGATAGGTAGGTAGGTAGATAGATAGACAGAGATAGGTAGGTAGGTAGATAGATAGATAGATAGATAGATAGATAGATAGATAGATAGATAGATAGATAGATAGATAGATAGATAGATAGACATAGGTAGGTAGGTAGATAGATAGATACAGATAGGTAGGTAGGTAGATAGATAGATAGAGATAGGTAGGTAGGTAGATTGATAGATACAGATAGGTAGGTAGGTAGATAGATAGATACAGATAGGTAGGTAGGTAGATAGAAAGATAGAGATAGGTTGGTAGGTAAATTGATAGATACAGATAGGTAGGTAGGTAGATAGATAGACAGATATAGGTAGGTAGGTAGATAGAGAGATAGATAGACATAGGTAGGTAGGTAGATAGATAAATACAGATAGGTAGGTAGGTAGATAGATAGATAGAGATAGGTAGGTAGGTAGATAGATAGATAGACATAGGTAGGTAGGTAGATTGATAGATACAGATAGGTAGATAGATAGATAGATACAGATAGGTAGGTAGGTAGATAGATAGATAGAGAGAGGTAGGTAGGTAGATAGATAAATACAGATAGGTAGGTAGGTAGGTAGATAGATAGAGATAGGTAGGTAGGTAGGTAGATAGATACAGATAGGAGGTAGATAGATTGATAGATACAGATAGGTAGGTAGGTAGATAGATAGATACAGATAGGTAGGTAGGTAGATAGATAGATAGAGATAGGTAGGTAGGTAGATTGATAGATACAGATAGGTAGGTAGGTAGATAGATAGATACAGATAGGTAGGTAAGTAGATAGATAGATAGATAGATAGATAGATAGATAGATAGATAGATAGATAGATAGATAGGGATAGGAAGGTAAGTAGATAGATAGATACAGATAGGTAGGTAGGTAGATTGATAGATAGAAATAGCTAGGTAGGTAGATAGATAAATACAGATAGGTAGGTAGGTAGACAGATAGATACAGATAGGTAGGTAGGTAGATAGATAAATACAGATAGGTAGGTAGGTAGATAGATAGAGATAGGTAGGTAGGTAGATTGGTAGATACAGATAGGTAGGTAGGTAGGTAGATAGATCGAGATAGGTAGGTAGGTAGGTAGATAGATAGAGATAGGTAGGTAGGTAGATAGATAGATAGACATAGGTAGGTATGTAGATTGATAGATACAGATAGGTAGGTAGGTAGATAGATAAATACAGATAGGTAGGTAGGTAGATAGATAGATAGAGATAGGTAGGTAGGTAGATCGATAGATACAGATAGGAAGGTAGGTAGAATGATAGATACAGATAGGTAGGTAGGTAGGTAGATAGATAGGAATAGGTAGGTAGGTAGATAGAGATAGGTAGGTAGGTAGGTAGATAGATAGAGATAGGTAGGTAGGTAGATAGATACAGATAGGTAGGTAGGTAGATAGATAGATAGAGATAGGTAGTTAGGTAAATTGATAGATACAGATAGGTAGGTAGGTAGATAGATAGATAGAGATAGGTAGGTAGGTAGATAGATAGATAGACATAGGTAGGTAGGTAGATTGATAGATACAGATAGGTAGATAGATAGATAGATACAGATAGGTAGGTAGGTAGATAGATAGAGAGAGGTAGGTAGGTAGGTAAATTGATAGATACAGATAGGTAGGTAGGTAGGTAGATAGATAGATAGAGATAGGTAGGTAGGTAAATTGATAGATACAGATAGGTAGGTAGGTAGATAGATAGACAGAGATAGGTAGGTAGGTAGATAGATAGATAGATAGATAGATAGATAGATAGATAGATAGATAGATAGATAGACATAGGTAGGTAGGTAGGTAGATAGATAGATAGAGATAGGTAGGTAGGTAGATAGATAGATAGAGATAGGTAGGTAGGTAGATAGATAAATACAGATAGGTAGGTAGGTAGGTAGATAGATAGAGATAGGTAGGTAGGTAGATAGATAGATAGAGATAGGTAGGTAGGTAGATTGATAGATACAGATAGGTAGGTAGGTAGATAGATAGATACAGATAGGTAGGTAGGTAGATAGAAAGATAGAGATAGGTAGGTAGGTAAATTGATAGATACAGATAGGTAGGTAGGTAGATAGATAGACAGATATAGGTAGGTAGGTAGATAGATAGATAGATAGATAGACATAGGTACGTAGGTAGATAGATAAATACAGATAGGTAGGTAGGTAGATAGATAGATAGAGATAGGTAGGTAGGTAGATTGATAGATACAGATAGGTAGGTAGGTAGGTAGATAGATGGAGATAGGTAGGTAGGTAGGTAGATAGATAGAGATAGGTAGGTAGGTAGGTAGATAGATAGAGATAGGTAGGTAGGTAGATAGATAGATAGAGATAGGTAGGTAGGTAAATTGATAGATACAGATAGGTAGGTAGGTAGATAGATAGACAGATATAGGTAGGTAGATAGATAGATAGATAGATAGATAGACATAGGTAGGTAGGCAGATAGATAGATACAGATAGGTAGGTAGGTAGATAGATAGATAGAGATAGGTAGGTAGATAGATAGATAAATACAGATAGGTATGTAGGTAGGTAGATAGATAGAGATAGGTAGGTAGGTAGATAGATAGATAGAGATAGGTAGGTAGGTAGATTGATAGATACAGATAGGTAGGTAGGTAGATAGATAAATACAGATAGGCAGGTAGGTCGATAGATAGATAGAGATAGGTAGGTAGGGAGATAGATAGAGATAGGTAGATAGATAGATACAGATAGGTAGGTAGGTAGATAGATAAATACAGATAGGTAGGTAGGTAGATAGATAGAGATAGGTAGGTAGGTAGATTGATAGATACAGATAGGTAGGTAGGTAGATAGATAAATACAGATAGGTAGGTAGGTAGGTAGATAGATAGAGATAGGTAGGTAGGTAGATAGATAGATAGAGATAGGTAGGTAGATTGATAGATACAGATAGGTAGGTAGGTAGATAGATAAATACAGAAAGGCAGGTAGGTCGATAGATAGATAGAGATAGGTAGGTAGGGAGATAGATAGAGATAGGTAGGTAGGTAGATACAGATAGGTAGGTAGGGAGATAGATAAATACAGATAGGTAGGTAGGTAGGTAGATAGATAGAGATAGGTAGGTAGGTAGATAGATAGATAGAGATAGGTAGGTAGGTAGGTAGGTAGGTAGGTAGATTGATAGATACAGATAGGTAGGTAAGTAGATAGATAGATACAGGTAGGTAGGTAGATAGATAGATAGAGATAGGTAGGTAGGTAGATAGATACAGATAGGTAGGTAGGTAGATAGATAGACACAGATAGGTAGATAGGTAGATAGATATAGGTAGGTAGGTAGACAGATAGATAGACATAGGTAGCTAGGTAGATTGATAGATACAGATAGGTACGTAGGTAGGTAGATAGATAGATAGAGATAGGTAGGTAGGTAGGTAGATAGATAGAGATAGGTAGGTAGGTAGATAGATACAGATAGGTAGGTAGGTAGATAGATAGAGATAGGTAGGTAGGTAGATTGATATATACAGATAGGTAGGTAGGTAGATAGATAGAGATAGGTAGGTAGGTAGATAGATAGATATAGGTAGGTAGGTAGATTGATAGATACAGATAGGTAGGTAGGTAGATAGATAGATACAGATAGGTAGGTAGTTAGATTGATAGATACAGATAGGTAGGTAGGTAGATAGATAGATAGACATAGGTAGGTATGTAGATTGATAGATACAGATAGGTAGGTAGGTAGATAGATAAATACAGTTAGGTAGGTAGGTAGATAGATAGATAGAGATAGGTAGGTAGGTAGATCGATAGATACAGATAGGAAGGTAGGTAGATAGATAAATACAGATAGGTAGGTAGGTAGATAGATAGAGATAGGTAGGTAGGTAGATACATAGATAGAGATAGGTAGGTAGGTAGAATGATAGATACAGATAGGTAAGTAGGTAGGTAGATAGATAGGAATAGGTAGGTAGGTAGATAGAGATAGGTAGGTAGGTAGGTAGATAGATAGAGATAGGTAGGTAGGTAGATAGATACAGATAGGTAGGTAGGTAGATAGATAGATACAGATAGGTAGGTAGGTAGATAGATAAATACAGATAGGTAGGTAGGTAAGTAGATAGATAGAGATAGGTAGGTAGGTAGATAGATAGATAGATAGATAGAGATAGGTAGATAGGTAGATTGATAGATACAGATAGGTAGGTATGTAGATAGATAGATAGAGATAGGTAGGTAGGTAGATAGATAGATAGACATAGGTAGGTAGGTAGATTGATAGATACAGATAGGTAGGTAGGTAGGTAGATAGATAGATAGATAGATAGATAGATAGATAGATAGATAGATAGATAGATAGATAGATAGATAGATAGATAGATAGATAGATAGATAGAGATAAGTAGGTAGGTAGATAGATAGATATATAGAGATAGGTAGGTAGGTAGATAGATAGATAGACATAGGTAGGTAGGTAGATTGATAGATACAGATAGGTAGGTAGGTAGATAGATAGATACAGATAGGTAGGTAGGTAGATAGATAAATACAGATAGGTAGGTAGGTAGGTAGATAGATAGAGATAGGTAGGTAGGTAGATAGATAGATAGAGATAGGTAGGTAGGTAGATTGATAGATACAGATACGTAGGTATGTAGATAGATAGATAGAGATAGGTAGGTAGGTCGATAGATAGATAGACATAGGTAGGTAGGTAGATTGATAGATACAGATAGGTAGGTAGGTAGATAGTTAGATATAGATAGGTAGGTAGGTAGATAGATAGATAGAGATAGGTAGGAAGGTAGATAGATAAATACAGATTGGTAGGTAGGTAGGTAGATAGATAGAGATAGGTAGGTAGGTAGATAGATAGAGATAGGTAGGTAGGTAGATTGATAGATACAGATAGGTAGGTAGGTAGGTAGGTAGATAGATAAATACAGATAGGTAGGTAGGTAGATAGATAGATAGAGATAGGTAGGTAGGTAGATTGATAGATACAGATAGGTAGGTAGATAGATAGATACAGATAGGTAGGTAGGTAGATAGATAGATAGATAGAGATAGGTAGGTAGGTAGATAGATAGATACAGATAGGTAGGTAGGTAGATTGATAGATACAGATAGGTAGGTAGTTAGATAGATAGATAGAGATAGATAGGTAGGTAGATTGATAGAGACAGATAGGTAGGTAGGTAGATAGATAGATAGAGATAGGTAGGTAGGTAGATAGATAGATACAGATAGGTAGGTAGGTAGATTGATAGATAGAAATAGGTAGGTAGGTAGATAGATAGATACAGATAGGTAGGTAGGTAGATAGATAAATACAGATAGGTAGGTAGGTAGATAGATAAATACAGATAGGTAGGTAGGTAGGTAGTTAGATAGATAGAAATAGGTAGGTAGGTAGATAGATAGATAGATAGATAGAGATAGGTAGGTAGGTAGATAGATAGATACAGATAGGTAGGTAGGTAGGTAGATAGATAGAGATAGGTAGGTAGGTAGGTAGATAGATAGAGATAGGTAGGTAGGTAGGTAGATAGATAGAGATAGGTAGGTAGGTATGTAGGTAGGTAGGTAGATACAGATAGGTAGGTAGTTAGATAGATAGAGATAGATAGGTAGGTAGATTGATAGAGACAGATAGGTAGGTAGGTAGATAGATACAGATAGGTAGGTAGGTAGATAGATAGATAGAGATAGGTAGGTAAGTAGATAGATAGATACAGATAGGTAGGTAGGTAGATTGATAGATACAGATAGCTAGGTAGGTAGATAGATAGATACAGATAGGTAGGTAGGTAGATAGAGGTAGGTAGGTAGGTAGGTAGATAGATAAATACAGATAGGTAGGTAGGTAGGTAGATAGATAGAGATAGGTAGGTAGGTAGGTAGATAGATAGAGATAGGTAGGTAGGTAGATTGATAGATACAGATAGGTAGGTAGGTAGATAGATAAATACAGATAGGTAGGTAGGTAGATAGATAGATAGAGAGAGGTAGGTAGGTAGATAGATAAATACAGATAGGTAGGTAGGTAGGTAGATAGATAGAGATAGGTAGGTAGGTAGATAGATAGATAGAGATAGGTAGGTAGGTAGATTGATAGATACAGATAGGTAGGTAGGTAGATAGATAGTTACAGATAGGTAGGTAGGTAGATAGAAAGATAGAGATAGGTAGGTAGGTAGGTAGATAGATACAGATAGGTAGGTAGGTAGATTGATAGATACAGATAGGTAGGTAGGTAAATTGATAGATACAGATAGGTAGGTAGGTAGGTAGATAGACAGAGATAGGTAGGTAGGTAGATAGATAGATAGATAGATAGACATAGGTAGGTAGGTAGATAGAAGGATACAGATAGGTAGGTAGGTAGATAGATAGATAGAGATAGGTAGGTAGGTAGATAGATAAATACAGATAGGTAGGTAGGTAGGTAGATAGATAGAGATAGGTAGGTAGGTAGATAGATAGATAGAGATAGGTAGGTAGGTAGATTGATAGATAGAGATAGGTAGGTAGGTAGATAGATAGATACAGATAGGTAGGTAGGTAGATAGATAGATAGAGATAGGTAGGTAGGTAGATAGATAGATAGACATAGGTAGGTAGGTAGATTGATAGATACAGATAGGTAGGTAACTAGATAGATAGATAGAGATAGGTAGGTAGGTAGGTAGATAGATAGAGATAAGTAGGTAGGTAGATAGATACAGATAGGTAGGTAGGTAGGTAGATAGATAGAGATAGGTAGGTAGGTAGGTAGATAGATAGAGATAGGAGGTAGGTAGATTGATAGATACAGATAGGTAGGTAGGTAGATAGATAGATACAGATAGGTAGGTAGGTAGATAGATAGATAGATAGACATAGGTAGGTAGGTAGATAGAAGGATACAGATAGGTAGGTAGGTAGATAGATAGATAGAGATAGGTAGGTAGGTAGATAGTAAATACAGATAGGTAGGTAGGTAGATAGATAGAGTTAGGTAGGTAGGTAGATTGATAGATACAGATAGGTAGGTAGGTAGATAGATAGAGATAGGTAGGTAGGTAGATAGATAGATAGAGATAGGTAGGTAGGTAGATAGATAGATAGAGATAGGTAGGTAGGTAGATAGATAGATAGATAGACATAGGTAGGTAGGTAGATTGTTGGATACAGATAGGTAGATAGATAGATAGATACAGATAGGTAGGTAGGTAGATAGATAGATAGAGAGAGGTAGGTAGGTAGATAGATAAATACAGATAGGTAGGTAGGTAGGTAGATAGATAGAGATAGGTAGGTAGGTAGGTAGATAGATAGAGATAGGAGGTAGGTAGATTGATAGATACAGATAGGTAGGTAGGTAGATAGATAGATACAGATAGGTAGGTAGGTAGATAGATAAATACAGATAGGTAGGTAGGTAGATAGATAGAGATAGGTAGGTAGGTAGATTGATAGATACAGATAGGTAGGTAGGTAGATAGATAGATACAGATAGGTAGGTAGGTAGATAGATAGATAGAGATAGGTAGGTAAGTAGAGAGACTGATACAGATAGGTAGGTAGGTAGATTGATAGATAGAGATAGCTAGGTAGGTAGATAGATAAATACAGATAGGTAGGTAGGTAGATAGATAGATACAGATAGGTAGGTAGGTAGATAAATACAGATAGGTAGGTAGGTAGATAGATAGATAGAGATATGTAGGTAGGTAGATTGATAGATACAGATAGGTAGGTAGGTAGGTAGATAGATAGAGATAGGTAGGTAGGTAGGTAGATAGATAGAGATAGGTAGGTAGGTAGGTAGATAGATACAGATAGGTAGGTAGGTAGATAGATAGATAGATAGAGATAGGTAGGTAGGTAAATTGATAGATACAGATAGGTAGGTAGGTAGATAGATAGATAGATAGAGATAGGTAGGTAGGTAAATTGATATACAGATAGGTAGGTAGGTAGATAGATAGATAGAGATAGGTAGGTAGTTAGATAGATAGATAGATAGACATAGGTAGGTAGGTAGATAGATAGATACAGATAGGTAGATAGGTAGGTAGATAGATAGAGATAGGTAGGTAGGTAGATAGATAAATACAGATAGGTAGGTAGGTAGGTAGATAGATAGAGATAGGTAGGTAGGTAGATAGATAGATAGAGATAGGTAGGTAGGTAGATTGATAGATACAGATAGGTAGGTAGGTAGATAGATAGATACAGATAGATAGGTAGGTAGATAGAAAGATAGAGATAGGTAGGTAGGTAGATTGATAGATACAGATAGGTAGGTAGGTAGATAGATAGATAGAGATAGGTAGGTAGGTAGGTAGATAGATAGAGATAGGTATGTAGGTAGATAGATACAGATAGGTATGTAGGTAGATAGATAGAGATAGTTAGGTAGGTAGATTGATAGATACAGATAGGTAGGTAGATAGATAGATAGAGATAGGTAGGTAGGTAGATAGATAGATAGAGATAGGTAGGTAGGTAGATTGATAGATACAGATAGGTAGGTAGGTAGATAGATAGATACAGATAGGTAGGTAGGTAGATAGATAGATAGATAGATAGATAGATAGATAGATAGATAGATAGATAGATAGATAGATAGATAGATAGATAGAGATAGGTAGGTAGGTAGATAGATAGACATAGGTAGGTAGGTAGATTGATAGATACAGATAGGTAGATAGATAGATAGATACAGATAGGTAGGTAGGTAGATAGATAGAGAGAGAGAGGTAGGTAGGTAGATAGATAAATACAGATAGGTAGGTAGGTAGGTAGATAGATAGAGATAGGTAGGTAGGTAGGTAGATAGATAGAGATAGGAGGTAGATAGATTGATAGATACAGATAGGTAGGTAGGTAGATAGATAGATACAGATAGGTAGGCAGGTAGATAGATAAATACAGATAGGTACGTAGGTAGATAGATAGATAGAGATAGGTAGGTAGGTAGATTGATAGATACAGATAGGTAGATAGGTAGATAGATAGATACAGATAGGTAGGTAAGTAGATAGATAGATAGATAGATAGATAGATAGATAGATAGATAGATAGATAGATAGATAGATAGATAGATAGATAGATAGATAGATAGATAGGGATAGGAAGGTAAGTAGATAGATAGATACAGATAGGTAGGTAGGTAGATTGATAGATAGAGATAGCTAGGTAGGTAGATAGATAAATACAGATAGGTAGGTAGGTAGACAGATAGATACAGATAGGTAGGTAGGTAGGTAGATAAATACAGATAGGTAGGTAGGTAGATAGATAGAGATAGGTAGGTAGGTAGATTGGTAGATACAGATAGGTAGGTAGGTAGGTAGATAGATAGAGATAGGTAGGTAGGTAGGTAGATAGATAGAGATAGGTAGGTAGGTAGATAGATAGACATAGGTAGGTATGTAGATTGATAGATACAGATAGGTAGGTAGGTAGATAGATAAATACAGATAGGTAGGTAGGTAGATAGATAGATAGAGATAGGTAGGTAGGTAGATCGATAGATACAGATAGGAAGGTAGGTAGATAAATACAGATAGGTAGGTAGGTAGATAGATAGAGATAGGTAGGTAGGTAGATAGATACAGATAGGTAGGTAGGTAGATAGATAGATAGAGATAGGTAGTTAGGTAAATTGATAGATACAGATAGGTAGGTAGGTAGATAGATAGATAGAGATAGGTAGGTAGGTAGATAGATAGATAGACATAGGTAGGTAGGTAGATTGATAGATACAGATAGGTAGATAGATAGATAGATACAGATAGGTAGGTAGGTAGATAGATAGATAGAGAGAGGTAGGTAGGTAGATAGATAAATACAGATAGGTAGGTAGGTAGGTAGATAGATAGAGATAGGTAGGTAGGTAGATAGATAGATAGAGATAGGTAGGTAGGTAAATTGATAGATACAGATAGGTAGGTAGGTAGATAGATAGATAGAGATAGGTAGGTAGGTAAATTGATAGATAGAGATAGGTAGGTAGGTAGATAGATAGACAGAGATAGGTAGGTAGATAGATAGATAGATAGATAGATAGATAGATAGATAGATAGATAGATAGATAGATAGATAGATAGATAGATAGATAGATAGATAGATAGATAGATAGATAGACATAGGTAGGTAGGTAGATAGATAGATACAGATAGGTAGGTAGGTAGATAGATAGATAGAGATAGGTAGGTAGGTAGATTGATAGATACAGATAGGTAGGTAGGTAGATAGATAGATACAGATAGGTAGGTAGGTAGATAGAAAGATAGAGATAGGTAGGTAGGTAAATTGATAGATACAGATAGGTAGGTAGGTAGATAGATAGACAGATATAGGTAGGTAGGTAGATAGATAGATAGATAGACATAGGTAGGTAGGTAGATAGATAAATACAGATAGGTACGTAGGTAGATAGATAGATAGAGATAGGTAGGTAGGTAGATAGATAGATAGACATAGGTAGGTAGGTAGATTGATAGATACAGATAGGTAGATAGATAGATAGATACAGATAGGTAGGTAGGTAGATAGATAGATAGAGAGAGGTAGGTAGGTAGATAGATAAATACAGATAGGTAGGTAGGTAGGTAGATAGATAGAGATAGGAGGTAGATAGATTGATAGATACAGATAGGTAGGTAGGTAGATAGATAGATACAGATAGGTAGGTAGGTAGATAGATAAATACAGATAGGTAGGTAGGTAGATAGATAGATACAGATAGGTAGGTAGGTAGATTGATAGATACAGATAGGTAGGTAGGTAGATAGATAAATACAGATAGGTAGGTAGGTAGACAGATAGATACAGATAGGTAGGTAGGTAGATAGATAAATACAGATAGGTAGGTAGGTAGATAGATAGAGATAGGTAGGTAGGTAGATTGGTAGATACAGATAGGTAGGTAGGTAGGTAGATAGATAGAGATAGGTAGGTAGGTAGGTAGATAGATAGAGATAGGTAGGTAGGTAGATAGATAGATAGACATAGGTAGGTATGTAGATTGATAGATACAGATAGGTAGGTAGGTAGATAGATAAATACAGATAGGTAGGTAGGTAGATAGATAGATAGAGATAGGTAGGTAGGTAGATCGATAGATACAGATAGGAAGGTAGGTAGATAGATAAATACAGATAGGTAGGTAGGTAGATAGATAGAGATAGGTAGGTAGGTAGATACATAGATAGAGATAGGTAGGTAGGTAGAATGATAGATACAGATAGGTAGGTAGGTAGGTAGATAGATAGGAATAGGTAGGTAGGTAGATAGAGATAGGTAGGTAGGTAGGTAGATAGATAGAGATAGGTAGGTAGGTAGATAGATACAGATAGGTAGGTAGGTAGATAGATAGATAGAGATAGGTAGTTAGGTAAATTGATAGATACAGATAGGTAGGTAGGTAGAAAGATAGATAGAGATAGGTAGGTAGGTAGATAGATAGATAGATAGAGGTAGGTAGGTAGATAGATAAATACAGATAGGTAGGTAGGTAGGTAGATAGATAGAGATAGGTAGGTAGGTAGATAGATAGATAGATAGATAGATAGATAGAGATAGGTAGGTAGGTAAATTGATAGATACAGATAGGTAGGTAGGTAGATAGATAGATAGAGATAGGTAGGTAGGTAAATTGATAGATACAGATAGGTAGGTAGGTAGATAGATAGACAGAGATAGGTAGGTAGGTAGATAGATAGATAGATAGATAGATAGATAGATAGATAGATAGATAGACATAGGTAGGTAGGTAGATAGATAGATACAGATAGGTAGGTAGGTAGATAGATAGATAGAGATAGGTAGGTAGGTAGATTGATAGATACAGATAGGTAGGTAGGTAGATAGATAGATACAGATAGGTAGGTAGGTAGATAGAAAGATAGAGATAGGTTGGTAGGTAAATTGATAGATACAGATAGGTAGGTAGGTAGATAGATAGACAGATATAGGTAGGTAGGTAGATAGATAGATAGATAGACATAGGTAGGTAGGTAGATAGATAAATACAGATAGGTAGGTAGGTAGATAGATAGATAGAGATAGGTAGGTAGGTAGATAGATAGATAGACATAGGTAGGTAGGTAGATTGATAGATACAGATAGGTAGATAGATAGATAGATACAGATAGGTAGGTAGGTAGATAGATAGATAGAGAGAGGTAGGTAGGTAGATAGATAAATACAGATAGGTAGGTAGGTAGGTAGATAGATAGAGATAGGTAGGTAGGTAGGTAGATAGATACAGATAGGAGGTAGATAGATTGATAGATACAGATAGGTAGGTAGGTAGATAGATAGATACAGATAGGTAGGTAGGTAGATAGATAGATAGAGATAGGTAGGTAGGTAGATTGATAGATACAGATAGGTAGGTAGGTAGATAGATAGATACAGATAGGTAGGTAAGTAGATAGATAGATAGATAGATAGATAGATAGATAGATAGATAGATAGATAGATAGATAGATAGGGATAGGAAGGTAAGTAGATAGATAGATACAGATAGGTAGGTAGGTAGATTGATAGATAGAAATAGCTAGGTAGGTAGATAGATAAATACAGATAGGTAGGTAGGTAGACAGATAGATACAGATAGGTAGGTAGGTAGATAGATAAATACAGATAGGTAGGTAGGTAGATAGATAGAGATAGGTAGGTAGGTAGATTGGTAGATACAGATAGGTAGGTAGGTAGGTAGATAGATCGAGATAGGTAGGTAGGTAGGTAGATAGATAGAGATAGGTAGGTAGGTAGATAGATAGATAGACATAGGTAGGTATGTAGATTGATAGATACAGATAGGTAGGTAGGTAGATAGATAAATACAGATAGGTAGGTAGGTAGATAGATAGATAGAGATAGGTAGGTAGGTAGATCGATAGATACAGATAGGAAGGTAGGTAGAATGATAGATACAGATAGGTAGGTAGGTAGGTAGATAGATAGGAATAGGTAGGTAGGTAGATAGAGATAGGTAGGTAGGTAGGTAGATAGATAGAGATAGGTAGGTAGGTAGATAGATACAGATAGGTAGGTAGGTAGATAGATAGATAGAGATAGGTAGTTAGGTAAATTGATAGATACAGATAGGTAGGTAGGTAGATAGATAGATAGAGATAGGTAGGTAGGTAGATAGATAGATAGACATAGGTAGGTAGGTAGATTGATAGATACAGATAGGTAGATAGATAGATAGATACAGATAGGTAGGTAGGTAGATAGATAGAGAGAGGTAGGTAGGTAGGTAAATTGATAGATACAGATAGGTAGGTAGGTAGGTAGATAGATAGATAGAGATAGGTAGGTAGGTAAATTGATAGATACAGATAGGTAGGTAGGTAGATAGATAGACAGAGATAGGTAGGTAGGTAGATAGATAGATAGATAGATAGATAGATAGATAGATAGACATAGGTAGGTAGGTAGATAGATAGATAGAGATAGGTAGGTAGGTAGATAGATAGATAGAGATAGGTAGGTAGGTAGATAGATAAATACAGATAGGTAGGTAGGTAGGTAGATAGATAGAGATAGGTAGGTAGGTAGATAGATAGATAGAGATAGGTAGGTAGGTAGATTGATAGATACAGATAGGTAGGTAGGTAGATAGATAGATACAGATAGGTAGGTAGGTAGATAGAAAGATAGAGATAGGTAGGTAGGTAAATTGATAGATACAGATAGGTAGGTAGGTAGATAGATAGACAGATATAGGTAGGTAGGTAGATAGATAGATAGATAGATAGACATAGGTACGTAGGTAGATAGATAAATACAGATAGGTAGGTAGGTAGATAGATAGATAGAGATAGGTAGGTAGGTAGATTGATAGATACAGATAGGTAGGTAGGTAGGTAGATAGATGGAGATAGGTAGGTAGGTAGGTAGATAGATAGAGATAGGTAGGTAGGTAGGTAGATAGATAGAGATAGGTAGGTAGGTAGATAGATAGATAGAGATAGGTAGGTAGGTAAATTGATAGATACAGATAGGTAGGTAGGTAGATAGATAGACAGATATAGGTAGGTAGATAGATAGATAGATAGATAGATAGATAGATAGATAGATAGATAGATAGATAGATAGACATAGGTAGGTAGGCAGATAGATAGATACAGATAGGTAGGTAGGTAGATAGATAGATAGAGATAGGTAGGTAGATAGATAGATAAATACAGATAGGTATGTAGGTAGGTAGATAGATAGAGATAGGTAGGTAGGTAGATAGATAGATAGAGATAGGTAGGTAGGTAGATTGATAGATACAGATAGGTAGGTAGGTAGATAGATAAATACAGATAGGCAGGTAGGTCGATAGATAGATAGAGATAGGTAGGTAGGGAGATAGATAGAGATAGGTAGATAGATAGATACAGATAGGTAGGTAGGTAGATAGATAAATACAGATAGGTAGGTAGGTAGATAGATAGAGATAGGTAGGTAGGTAGATTGATAGATACAGATAGGTAGGTAGGTAGATAGATAAATACAGATAGGTAGGTAGGTAGGTAGATAGATAGAGATAGGTAGGTAGGTAGATAGATAGATAGAGATAGGTAGGTAGATTGATAGATACAGATAGGTAGGTAGGTAGATAGATAAATACAGAAAGGCAGGTAGGTCGATAGATAGATAGAGATAGGTAGGTAGGGAGATAGATAGAGATAGGTAGGTAGGTAGATACAGATAGGTAGGTAGGGAGATAGATAAATACAGATAGGTAGGTAGGTAGGTAGATAGATAGAGATAGGTAGGTAGGTAGATAGATAGATAGAGATAGGTAGGTAGGTAGGTAGGTAGGTAGGTAGATTGATAGATACAGATAGGTAGGTAAGTAGATAGATAGATACAGGTAGGTAGGTAGATAGATAGATAGAGATAGGTAGGTAGGTAGATAGATACAGATAGGTAGGTAGGTAGATAGATAGACACAGATAGGTAGATAGGTAGATAGATATAGGTAGGTAGGTAGACAGATAGATAGACATAGGTAGCTAGGTAGATTGATAGATACAGATAGGTACGTAGGTAGGTAGATAGATAGATAGAGATAGGTAGGTAGGTAGGTAGATAGATAGAGATAGGTAGGTAGGTAGATAGATACAGATAGGTAGGTAGGTAGATAGATAGAGATAGGTAGGTAGGTAGATTGATATATACAGATAGGTAGGTAGGTAGATAGATAGAGATAGGTAGGTAGGTAGATAGATAGATATAGGTAGGTAGGTAGATTGATAGATACAGATAGGTAGGTAGGTAGATAGATAGATACAGATAGGTAGGTAGTTAGATTGATAGATACAGATAGGTAGGTAGGTAGATAGATAGATAGACATAGGTAGGTATGTAGATTGATAGATACAGATAGGTAGGTAGGTAGATAGATAAATACAGTTAGGTAGGTAGGTAGATAGATAGATAGAGATAGGTAGGTAGGTAGATCGATAGATACAGATAGGAAGGTAGGTAGATAGATAAATACAGATAGGTAGGTAGGTAGATAGATAGAGATAGGTAGGTAGGTAGATACATAGATAGAGATAGGTAGGTAGGTAGAATGATAGATACAGATAGGTAAGTAGGTAGGTAGATAGATAGGAATAGGTAGGTAGGTAGATAGAGATAGGTAGGTAGGTAGGTAGATAGATAGAGATAGGTAGGTAGGTAGATAGATACAGATAGGTAGGTAGGTAGATAGATAGATAGAGATAGGTAGTTAGGTAAATTGATAGATACAGATAGGTAGGTAGGTAGAAAGATAGATAGAGATAGGTAGGTAGGTAGATAGATAGATAGACATAGGTAGGTAGGTAGATTGATAGATACAGATAGGTAGATAGATAGATAGATACAGATAGGTAGGTAGGTAGATAGATAGATAGATAGAGGTAGGTAGGTAGATAGATAAATACAGATAGGTAGGTAGGTAGGTAGATAGATAGAGATAGGTAGGTAGGTAGATAGATAGATAGATAGAGATAGGTAGGTAGGTAAATTGATAGATACAGATAGGTAGGTAGGTAGATAGATAGATAGAGATAGGTAGGTAGGTAAATTGATAGATACAGATAGGTAGGTAGGTAGATAGATAGACAGAGATAGGTAGGTAGATAGATAGATAGATAGATAGATAGATAGATAGATAGATAGATAGATAGATAGATAGACATAGGTAGGTAGGTAGATAGATAGATACAGATAGGTAGGTAGGTAGATAGATAGATAGAGATAGGTAGGTAGGTAGATTGATAGATACAGATAGGTAGGTAGGTAGATAGATAGATACAGATAGGTAGGTAGGTAGATAGAAAGATAGAGATAGGTAGGTAGGTAAATTGATAGATACAGATAGGTAGGTAGGTAGATAGATAGACAGATATAGGTAGGTAGGTAGATAGATAGATAGATAGACATAGGTAGGTAGGTAGATAGATAAATACAGATAGGTAGGTAGGTAGATAGATAGATAGAGATAGGTAGGTAGGTAGATAGATAGATAGACATAGGTAGGTAGGTAGATTGATAGATACAGATAGGTAGATAGATAGATAGATACAGATAGGTAGGTAGGTAGATAGATAGATAGAGAGAGGTAGGTAGGTAGATAGATAAATACAGATAGGTAGGTAGGTAGGTAGATAGATAGAGATAGGTAGGTAGGTAGGTAGATAGATAGAGATAGGAGGTAGATAGATTGATAGATACAGATAGGTAGGTAGGTAGATAGATAGATACAGATAGGTAGGTAGGTAGATAGATAGATAGATAGAGATAGGTAGGTAGGTAGATTGATAGATACAGATAGGTAGGTAGGTAGATAGATAGATACAGATAGGTAGGTAAGTAGATAGATAGATAGATAGATAGATAGATAGATAGATAGATAGATAGATAGATAGATAGATAGATAGATAGATAGATAGATAGATAGGGATAGGAAGGTAAGTAGATAGATAGATACAGATAGGTAGGTTGGTAGATTGATAGATAGAGATAGCTAGCTAGGTAGATAGATAAATACAGATAGGTAGGTAGGTAGACAGATAGATACAGATAGGTAGGTAGGTAGATAGATAAATACAGATAGGTAGGTAGGTAGATAGATAGAGATAGGTAGGTAGGTAGATTGGTAGATAAAGATAGGTAGGTAGGTAGGTAGATAGATAGAGATAGGTAGGTAGGTAGGTAGATAGATAGAGATAGGTAGGTAGGTAGATAGATAGATAGACATAGGTAGGTATGTAGATTGATAGATACAGATAGGTAGGTAGGTAGATAGATAAATACAGAT
Organism: Crotalus helleri; assembly: GCA_024509115.1. Taxonomy (NCBI): domain Eukaryota; kingdom Metazoa; phylum Chordata; class Lepidosauria; order Squamata; family Viperidae; genus Crotalus; species Crotalus helleri. Next base: position 113,408 of record JAKSXO010000032.1, read on the forward strand.
AGGTAGGTAGGTAGATAGATAGATAGAGATAGGTAGGTAGGTAGATCGATAGATACAGATAGGAAGGTAGGTAGATAGATAAATACAGATAGGTAGGTAGGTAGATAGATAGAGATAGGTAGGTAGCTAGATACATAGATAGAGATAGGTAGGTAGGTAGAATGATAGATACAGATAGGTAGGTAGGTAGGTAGATAGATAGGAATAGGTAGGTAGGTAGATAGAGATAGGTAGGTAGGTAGGTAGATAGATAGAGATAGGTAGGTAGGTAGATAGATACAGATAGGTAGGTAGGTAGATAGATAGATAGAGATAGGTAGTTAGGTAAATTGATAGATACAGATAGGTAGGTAGGTAGATAGATAGATAGAGATAGGTAGGTAGGTAGATAGATAGATAGACATAGGTAGGTAGGTAGATTGATAGATACAGATAGGTAGATAGATAGATAGATACAGATAGGTAGGTAGGTAGATAGATAGAGAGAGGTAGGTAGGTAGGTAAATTGATAGATACAGATAGGTAGGTAGGTAGATAGATAGATAGAGATAGGTAGGTAGGTAAATTGATAGATACAGATAGGTAGGTAGGTAGATAGATAGACAGAGATAGGTAGGTAGGTAGATAGATAGATAGATAGATAGATAGATAGACATAGGTAGGTAGGTAGATAGATAGATAGAGATAGGTAGGTAGGTAGATAGATAGATAGAGATAGGTAGGTAGGTAGATAGATAAATACAGATAGGTAGGTAGGTAGGTAGGTAGATAGATAGAGATAGGTAGGTAGGTAGATAGATAGATAGAGATAGGTAGGTAGGTAGATTGATAGATACAGATAGGTAGGTAGGTAGATAGATAGATACAGATAGGTAGGTAGGTAGATAGAAAGATAGAGATAGGTAGGTAGGTAAATTGATAGATACAGATAGGTAGGTAGGTAGATAGATAGACAGATATAGGTAGGTAGGTAGATAGATAGATAGATAGACATAGGTACGTAGGTAGATAGATAAATACAGATAGGTAGGTAGGTAGATAGATAGATAGAGATAGGTAGGTAGGTAGATTGATAGATACAGATAGGTAGGTAGGTAGGTAGATAGATAGAGATAGGTAGGTAGGTAGGTAGATAGATAGAGATAGGTAGGTAGGTAGGTAGATAGATAGAGATAGGTAGGTAGGTAGATAGATAGATAGAGATAGGTAGGTAGGTAAATTGATAGATACAGATAGGTAGGTAGGTAGATAGATAGACAGATATAGGTAGGTAGGTAGATAGATAGATAGATAGACATAGGTAGGTAGGCAGATAGATAGATACAGATAGGTAGGTAGGTAGATAGATAGATAGAGATAGGTAGGTAGGTAGATAGATAAATACAGATAGGTATGTAGGTAGGTAGATAGATAGAGATAGGTAGGTAGGTAGATAGATAGATAGAGATAGGTAGGTAGGTAGATTGATAGATACAGATAGGTAGGTAGGTAGATAGATAAATACAGATAGGCAGGTAGGTCGATAGATAGATAGAGATAGGTAGGTAGGGAGATAGATAGAGATAGGTAGATAGATAGATACAGATAGGTAGGTGGGTAGATAGATAAATACAGATAGGTAGGTAGGTAGATAGATAGAGATAGGTAGGTAGGTAGATTGATAGATACAGATAGGTAGGTAGGTAGATAGATAAATACAGATAGGTAGGTAGGTAGGTAGATAGATAGAGATAGGTAGGTAGGTAGATAGATAGATAGAGATAGGTAGGTAGGTAGATTGATAGATACAGATAGGTAGGTAGGTAGATAGATAAATACAGAAAGGCAGGTAGGTCGATAGATAGATAGAGATAGGTAGGTAGGGAGATAGATAGAGATAGGTAGGTAGGTAGATACAGATAGGTAGGTAGGGAGATAGATAAATACAGATAGGTAGGTAGGTAGGTAGATAGATAGAGATAGGTAGGTAGGTAGATAGATAGATAGAGATAGGTAGGTAGGTAGGTAGGTAGGTAGGTAGATTGATAGATACAGATAGGTAGGTAAGTAGATAGATAGATACAGGTAGGTAGGTAGGTAGATAGATAGATAGAGATAGGTAGGTAGGTAGATAGATAGATACAGATAGGTAGGTAGGTAGATTGATAGATACAGATAGGTAGGTAGTTAGATAGATAGATAGAGATAGATAGGTAGGTAGATTGATAGATACAGATAGGTAGGTAGGTAGATAGATAAATACAGATAGGTAGGTAGGTCGATAGATAGATAGAGATAGGTAGGTAGGTAGATAGATAGATACAGATAGGTAGGTAGGTAGATTGATAGATACAGATAGGTAGGTAGGTACATAGATAAATACAGATAGGTAGGTAGGTCGATAGATAGATAGAGATAGGTAGGTAGGGAGATAGATATAGGTAGGTAGGTAGGTAGATAGATAGAGATAGGTAGGTAGGTAGGTAGATAGATAGAGATAGGTAGGTAGGTAGGTAGATAGATACAGATAGGTAGGTAGGTAGATAGATAGATAGATAGATAGAGATAGGTAGGTAGGTAGATAGATAGATAGAGATAGGTAGGTAGGTAGATAGATAGATAGACATAGGTAGGTAGGTAGATTGATAGATACAGATAGGTAGGTAGGTAGATAGATAGATACAGATAGGTAGGTAGGTAGATAGATAAATACAGATAGGTAGGTAGGTAGGTAGATAGATAGAGATAGGTAGGTAGGTAGATAGATAGATAGAGATAGGTAGGTAGGTAGGTAGATTGATAGATACAGATAGGTAGGTATGTAGATAGATAGATAGAGATAGGTAGGTAGGTAGATAGATAGATAGACATAGGTAGGTAGGTAGATTGATAGATACAGATAGGTAGGTAGGTAGATAGATAGATAGATAGATAGATAGATAGATAGATAGATAGATAGATAGATAGATAGATAGATAGATAGATAGAGATAAGTAGGTAGGTAGATAGATAGATAGATAGATAGATAGATAGATAGATAGATAGATAGATAGATAGATAGATAGATAGATAGATAGATAGATAGATAGAGATAGGTAGGTAGGTAGATAGATAGACATAGGTAGGTAGGTAGATTGATAGATACAGATAGGTAGGTAGGTAGATAGATAGATACAGATAGGTAGGTAGGTAGATAGATAGATAGAGATAGGTAGGTAGGTAGATAGATAGATAGACATAGGTAGGTAGGTAGATTGATAGATACAGATAGGGAGATAGATAGATAGATACAGATAGGTAGGTAGGTAGATAGATAGATAGAGAGAGGTAGGTAGGTAGATAGATAAATACAGATAGGTAGGTAGGTAGGTAGATAGATAGAGATAGGTAGGTAGGTAGATAGATAGAGATAGGAGGTAGGTAGATTGATAGATACAGATAGGTAGGTAGGTAGATAGATAGATACAGATAGGTAGGTAGGTAGATAGATAAATACAGATAGGTAGGTAGGTAGATAGATAGATAGAGATAGGTAGGTAGGTAGATTGATAGATACAGATAGGTAGGTAGGTAGGTAGATAGATAGATACAGATAGGTAGGTAGGTAGGTAGATAGATAGAGATAGGTAGGTAAGTAGATAGATAGATACAGATAGGTAGGTAGGTAGATTGATAGATAGAGATAGCTAGGTAGGTAGATAGATAAATACAGATAGGTAGGTAGGTAGATAGATAGATACAGATAGGTAGGTAGGTAGATAGATAAATACAGATAGGTAGGTAGGTAGATAGATAGATAGAGATATGTAGGTATGTAGATTGATAGATACAGATAGGTAGGTAGGTAGGTAGATAGATAGAGATATGTAGGTAGATAGATAGATACAGATAGGTAGGTAGGTAGATAGATAAATACAGATAGGTAGGTAGGTAGGTAGATAGATAGAGATAGGTAGGTAGGTAGATAGATAGATAGAGATACGTAGGTAGTTAGATTGATAGATACAGATAGGTAGGTAGGTAGATAGATAGATACAGATAGGTAGGTAGGTAGATAGAAAGATAGAGATAGGTAGGTCGGTAGATAGATAGATAGACATAGGTAGGTAGGTAGATTGATAGATACAGATAGGTAGGTAGGTAGATAGATAGATAGAGATAGGTAGGTAGGTAGGTAGATAGATAGGAATAGGTAGGTAGGTAGATAGAGATAGGTAGGTAGGTAGGTAGATAGATAGAGATAGGTAGGTAGGTAGATAGATACAGATAGGTAGGTAGATAGATAGATAGAGATAGGTAGGTAGGTAAATTGATAGATACAGATAGGTAGGTAGGTAGATAGATAGATAGACATAGGTAGGTAGGTAGATTGATAAATACAGATAGGTAGATAGATAGATAGATACAGATAGGTAGGTAGATAGATAGATAGAGAGAGGTAGGTAGGTAGATAGATAAATACAGGTAGGTAGGTAGGTAGATAGATAGAGATAGGTAGGTAGGTAGATAGATAGAGATAGGAGGTAGGTAGATTGATAGATACAGATAGGTAGGTAGGTAGATAGATAGATACAGATAGGTAGGTAGGTAGATAGATAAATACAGATAGGTAGGTAGGTAGATAGATAGATAGAGATGGGTAGGTAGGTAGATTGATAGATACAGATAGGTAGGTAGGTAGATATATAGATATAGATAGGTAGGTAGGTAGATAGATAGATAGAGATAGGTAGGTAAGTAGATAGATAGATACAGATAGGTAGGTAGGTAGATTGATAGATAGAGATAGCTAGGTAGGTAGATAGATAAATACAGATAGGTAGGTAGGTAGATAGATAGATACAGATAGGTAGGTAGGTAGATAGATAAATACAGATAGGTAGGTAGGTAGATAGATAGATAGAGATAGGTAGGTAGGTAGATTGATAGATACAGATAGGTAGGTAGGTAGGTAGATAGATAGAGATAGCTAGGTAGGTAGGTAGATAGATAGAGATAGGTAGGTAGGTAGGTAGATAGATAGAGATAGGTAGATAGGTAAATTGATAGATACAGATAGGTAGGTAGGTAGATAGATAGATAGAGATAGGTAGGTAGGTAAATTGATAGATACAGATAGGTAGGTAGGTAGATAGATAGACAGAGATAGGTAGGTAGATAGATAGATAGATAGATAGATAGATAGATAGACATAGGTAGGTAGGTAGATAGATACAGATAGGTAGGTAGGTAGATAGATAGATAGAGATAGGTAGGTAGGTAGATAGATAAATACAGATAGGTAGGTAGGTAGGTAGATAGATAGAGATAGATAGGTAGGTAGATAGATAGATAGAGATAGGTAGGTAGGTAGATTGATAGATACAGATAGGTAGGTAGGTAGATAGATAGATACAGATAGGTAGGTATGTAGATAGATAGATAGAGATAGGTAGGTAGGTAGATAGATAGATAGACATAGGTAGGTAGGTAGATTGATAGATACAGATAGGTAGGTAGGTAGATAGATAGATAGAGATAGGTAGGTAGGTAGGTAGATAGATAGAGATAGGTAGGTAGGTAGATAGATACAGATAGGTAGGTAGGTAGATAGATAGAGATAGGTAGGTAGGTAGATTGATAGATACAGATAGGTAGGTAGGTAGGTAGATAGATAGAGATAGGTAGGTAGGTAGATAGATAGATAGAGATAGGTAGGTAGGTAGATTGATAGATACAGATAGGTAGGTAGGTAGATAGATACAGATAGGTAGGTAGGTAGATAGATAGATAGAGAGAGGTAGGTAGGTAGATAGATAAATACAGATAGGTAGGTAGGTAAATAGATAGATAGAGATAGGTAGGTAGGTAGATAGATAGAGATAGGTAGGTAGGTAGGTAGATAGATACAGATAGGTAGGTAGGTAGATAGATAGATAGAGATAGGTAGGTAGGTAAATTGATAGATACAGATAGGTAGGTAGGTAGATAGATAGATAGAGATAGGTAGGTAGGTAAATTGATAGATACAGATAGGTAGGTAGGTAGATAGATAGACAGAGATAGGTAGGTAGGTAGATAGATAGATAGATAGATAGATAGATAGATAGATAGATAGACATAGGTAGGTAGGTAGATAGATAGATACAGATAGGTAGGTAGGTAGATAGATAGATAGAGATAGGTAGGTAGGTAGATAGATAAATACAGATAGGTAGGTAGGTAGGTAGATAGATAGAGATAGGTAGGTAGGTAGATAGACAGATAGAGATAGGTAGGTAGGTAGATTGATAGATACAGATAGGTAGGTAGGTAGATAGATAGATACAGATAGGTAGGTAGGTAGATAGATAGACAGAGATAGGTAGGTAGGTAGATAGATAGATAGATAGATAGATAGATAGATAGATAGATAGATAGATAGATAGATAGATAGATAGATAGATAGATAGATAGATAGAGATAGGTAGGTAGGTAGATAGATACAGATAGGTAGGTAGGTAGATAGATAGATAGAGATAGGTAGGTAGGTAGATAGATAAATACAGATAGGTAGGTAGGTAGATAGATAGATACAGATAGGTAGGTAGGTAGATAGAAAGATAGAGATAGGTAGGTAGGTAAATTGATAGATACAGATAGGTAGGTAGGTAGATAGATAGACAGAGATAGGTAGGTAGGTAGATAGATAGATAGATAGATAGACATAGGTAGGTAGGTAGATAGATACAGATAGGTAGGTAGGTAGATTGATAGATACAGATAGGTAGGTAGGTAGATAGATAGATACAGATAGGTAGGTAGGTAGATAGATAGACAGAGATAGGTAGGTAGGTAGATAGATAGATAGATAGATAGACATAGGTAGGTAGGTAGATAGATACAGATAGGTAGGTAGGTAGATAGATAGATAGAGATAGGTAGGTAGGTAGATTGATAGATACAGATAGGTAGGTAGGTAGATAGATAGATAGATACAGATAGGTAGGTAGGTAGATAGAAAGATAGAGATAGGTAGGTAGGTAAATTGATAGATACAGATAGGTAGGTAGGTAGATAGATAGATAGATAGACATAGGTAGGTAGGTAGATAGATAAATACAGATAGGTAGGTAGGTAGATAGATAGATAGAGATAGGTAGGTAGGTAGATTGATAGATACAGATAGGTAGGTAGGTAGGTAGATAGATAGATAGAGATAGGTAGGTAGGTAGGTAGGTAGATAGATAGAGATAGGTAGGTAGGTAGGTAGATAGATAGAGATAGGTAGGTAGGTAGATAGATAGATAGAGATAGGTAGGTAGGTAAATTGATAGATACAGATAGGTAGGTAGGTAGATAGATAGACAGATATAGGTAGGTAGGTAGATAGATAGATAGATAGACATAGGTAGGTAGGTAGATAGATAGATACAGATAGGTAGGTAGGTAGATAGATAGATAGAGATAGGTAGGTAGGTAGATAGATAAATACAGATAGGTAGGTAGGTAGGTAGATAGATAGAGATAGGTAGGTAGGTAGATAGATAGATAGAGATAGGTAGGTAGGTAGATTGATAGATACAGATAGGTAGGTAGGTAGATAGATAGATACAGATAGGTAGGTAGGTAGATAGAAAGATAGAGATAGGTAGGTAGGTAGATAGATAGATAGATAGATAGACATAGGTAGGTAGGTAGATTGATAGATACAGATAGGTAGGTAGGTAGATAGATAGATAGAGATAGGTAGGTAGGTAGATAGATAGAGATAGGTAGGTAGGTAGATAGATACAGATAGGTAGGTAGGTAGATAGATAGAGATAGGTAGGTAGGTAGATTGATAGATACAGATAGGTAGGTAGATAGATAGATAGAGATAGGTAGGTAAGTAGATAGATAGATAGAGATAGGTAGGTAGGTAGATTGATAGATACAGATAGGCAGGTAGGTAGATAGATAGATACAGATAGGTAGGTAGGTAGATAGATAGATAGATAGAGATAGGTAGGTAGGTAGATAGATAGATAGACATAGGTAGGTAGGTAGATTGATAGATACAGATAGGTAGATAGATAGATACAGATAGGTAGGTAGGTAGATAGATAGATAGAGAGAGGTAGGTAGGTAGATAGATAAATACAGATAGGTAGGTAGGTAGGTAGATAGATAGAGATAGGTAGGTAGGTAGGTAGATAGATAGAGATAGGAGGTAGGTAGATTGATAGATACAGATAGGTAGGTAGGTAGATAGATAGATACAGATAGGTAGGTAGGTAGATAGATAAATACAGATAGGTAGGTAGGTAGATAGATAGATAGAGATAGGTAGGTAGGTAGATTGATAGATACAGATAGGTAGGTAGGTAGATAGATAGATACAGATAGGTAGGTAGGTAGATAGATAGATAGAGATAGGTAGGTAAGTAGATAGATAGATACAGATAGGTAGGTAGGTAGATTGATAGATAGAGATAGCTAGGTAGGTAGATAGATAAATTCAGATAGGTAGGTAGGTAGATAGATAGATACAGATAGGTAGGTAGGTAGATTGATAGATACAGATAGGTAGGTAGGTAGATAGATAGATAGAGATAGGTAGGTAGGTAGATTGATAGATACAGATAGGTAGGTAGGTAGAAAGATAAATACAGATAGGTTGGTAGGTCGATAGATAGATAGAGATAGGTAGGTAGGGAGATAGATAGAGATAGGTAGGTAGGTAGGTAGATAGATAGAGATAGGTAGGTAGGTAGGTAGATAGATAGATACAGATATGTAGGTAGGTAGATAGATAGATAGAGATAGGTAGGTAGGTAGATAGATAAATACAGATAGGTAGGTAGGTAGGTAGATAGATAGAGATAGGTAGGTAGGTAGATAGATAGATAGAGATAGGTAGGTAGGTAGATAGATAGACATAGGTAGGTAGGTAGATTGATAGATACAGATAGGTAGGTAGGTAGATAGATAGATACAGATAGGTAGGTAGGTAGGTAGATAGATAGAGATAGGTAGGTAGGTAGATAGATAAATACAGATAGGTAGGTAGGTAGGTAGGTAGATAGATAGAGATAGGTAGGTAGGTAGATAGATAGATAGAGATAGGTAGGTAGGTAGATTGATAGATACAGATAGGTAGGTAGGTAGATAGATAGATACAGATAGGTAGGTAGGTAGGTAGGTAGGTAGGTAGGTAGATAGATAGATAGATAGATAGATAGATAGATAGATAGATAGATAGATAGATAGATAGATAGATAGATAGATAGAGATAGGTAGGTAGGTAGATAGATAGACATAGGTAGGTAGGTAGATTGATAGATACAGATAGGTAGATAGATAGATAGATAGATACAGATAGGTAGGTAGGTAGATAGATAGAGAGAGAGAGGTAGGTAGGTAGATAGATAAATACAGATAGGTAGGTAGGTAGGTAGATAGATAGAGATAGGTAGGTAGGTAGGTAGATAGATAGAGATAGGAGGTAGGTAGATTGATAGATACAGATAGGAAGGTAGGTAGATAGATAAATACAGATAGGTAGGTAGGTAGGTAGGTAGATAGATAGAGATAGGTAGGTAGGTAGATAGATAGATAGATAGAGATAGGTAGGTAGGTAGATTGATAGATACAGATAGGTAGGTAGGTAGGTAGATAGATAGAGATAGGTAGGTAGGTAGATAGATAGATAGAGATAGGTAGGGAGGTAGGTAGATAGATAGAGATAGGTAGGTAGGTAGGTAGGTAGATAGATACAGATAGGTAGTTAGGTAGATAGATAGATAGAGATAGGTAGGTAGGTAAATTGATAGATACAGATAGGTAGTTCGGTAGATAGATAGATAGAGATAGGTAGGTAGGTAGATAGATAGATAGACATAGGTAAGTAGGTAGATGGCTAGATACAGATAGGTAGGTAGGTAGATTGATAGATAGATACAGATAGGTAGGTAGGTAGATAGATAGAGGTAGGTAGGTAGGTAGGTAGGTAGGTAGGTAGATAGATAAATACAGATAGGTAGGTAGGTAGGTAGATAGATAGAGATAGGTAGGTAGGTAGATAGATAGATAGAGATAGGTAGGTAGGTAGATTGATAGATACAGATAGGTAGGTAGGTAGATAGATAGATACAGATAGGTAGGTAGGTAGATAGATAAATACAGATAGGTAGGTAGGTAGATAGATAGATAGAGATAGGTAGGTAGGTAGATTGATAGATACAGATAGGTAGGTAGGTAGATAGATAGATAGAGATAGGTAGGTAGGTAGATAGATAAATACAGATAGGTAGGTAGGTAGATAGATAGATAGAGATAGGTAGGTAGGTAGATAGATAGATAGAGATAGGTAGGTAGGTAGATTGATAGATACAGATAGGTAGGTAGGTAGATAAATAGATACAGATAGGTAGGTAGGTAGGTAGGTAGGTAGATAGATAGATGGATGGATAGATAGATAGATAGATAGATAGATAGATAGATAGATAGATAGATAGATAGATAGATAGATAGATAGATAGATAGAGATAGGTAGGTAGGTAGATAGATAGATAGACATAGGTAGGTAGGTAGATTGATAGATACAGATAGGTAGATAGATAGATAGATACAGATAGGTAGGTAGGTAGATAGATAGATAGAGAGAGGTAGGTAGGTAGATAGATAAATACAGATAGGTAGGTAGGTAGGTAGATAGATAGAGATAGGTAGGTAGGTAGATAGATAGAGATAGGAGGTAGGTAGATTGATAGATACAGATAGGAAGGTAGGTAGATAGATAAATACAGATAGGTAGGTAGGTAGGTAGGTAGATAGATAGAGATAGGTAGGTAGGTAGATAGATAGATAGATAGATAGAGATAGGTAGGTAGGTAGATTGATAGATACAGATAGGTAGGTAGGTAGGTAGGTAGATAGAGATAGGTAGGTAGGTAGATAGATAGATAGAGATAGGTAGGTAGGTAGATTGATAGATAGAGATAGGTAGGTAGGTAGATAGATAGATAGACATAGGTAAGTAGGTAGATGGCTAGATACAGATAGGTAGGTAGGTAGATTGATAGATAGATACAGATAGGTAGGTAGGTAGATAGATAGAGGTAGGTAGGTAGGTAGGTAGGTAGATAGATAAATACAGATAGGTAGGTAGGTAGGTAGATAGATAGAGATAGGTAGGTAGGTAGATAGATAGATAGAGATAGGTAGGTAGGTAGATTGATAGATACAGATAGGTAGGTAGGTAGATAGATAGATACAGATAGGTAGGTAGGTAGATAGATAAATACAGATAGGTAGGTAGGTAGATAGATAGATAGATAGATAGATAGATAGAGATAGGTAGGTAGGTAGATTGATAGATACAGATAGGTAGGTAGGTAGATAGATAGATAGAGATAGGTAGGTAGGTTGATAGATAGATACAGATAGGTAGGTAGGTAGATTGATAGATACAGATAGGTAGGTAGGTAGATAGATAAATACAGTTAGGTAGGTAGGTAGATCGATAGATACAGATAGGTAGGTAGGTAGGTAGATAAATACAGATAGGTAGGTAGGTAGATAGATAGATAGAGATAGGTAGGTAGGTAGGTAGATAGATAGAGATAGGTAGGTAGGTAGATAGATAGAGATAGGTAGGTAGGTAGATTGATAGATACAGATAGGTAGGTAGGTAGATAGATAGAGGTAGGTAGGTAGGTAGGTAGATAAATACAGATAGGTAGGTAGGTAGATAGATAGAGATAGGTAGGTAGGTAAATAGATAGATAGAGATAGGTAGGTAGGTAGATTGATAGATACAGATAGGTAGGTAGGTAGATAGATAGATAGAGATAGCTAGGTAGGTAGATAGATAAATACAGGTAGGTAGGTAGGTAGATAGATAGATACAGATAGGTAGGTAGGTAGATAGATAAATACAGATAGGTAGGTAGGTAGATAGATAGATAGAGATAGGTAGGTAGGTAGATTGATAGATACAGATAGGTAGGTAGGTAGATAGATAAATACAGATAGGTTGGTAGGTCGATAGATAGATAGAGATAGGTAGGTAGGGAGATAGATAGAGATAGGTAGGTAGGTAGGTAGATAGAGATAGGTAGGTAGGTAGGTAGATAGATAGAGATAGGTAGGTAGGTAGGTAGATAGATAGAGATAGGTAGGTAGGTAGGTAGGTAGATAGATAGATACAGATATGTAGGTAGGTAGATAGATAGATAGAGATAGGTAGGTAGGTAGATAGTTAAATACAGATAGGTAGGTAGGTAGATAGATAGAGATAGGTAGGTAGGTAGATAGATAGATAGATAGATAGATAGATAGATAGATAGATAGATAGATAGATAGAGATAGGTAGGTAGGTAGATAGATAGACATAGGTAGGTAGGTAGATTGATAGATACAGATAGGTAGGTAGGTAGATAGATAGATACAGATAGGTAGGTAGGTAGGTAGATAGATAGAGATAGGTAGGTAGGTAGATAGATAAATACAGATAGGTAGGTAGGTAGATAGATAGATAGAGATAGGTAGGTAGGTAGATTGATAGATACAGATAGGTAGGTAGGTAGATAGATAGATACAGATAGGTAGGTAGGTAGATAGATAGATAGATAGATAGATAGATAGATAGATAGATAGATAGATAGATAGATAGATAGATAGATAGATAGATAGATAGATAGATAGATAGATAGAGGTAGGTAGGTAGATAGATAGATAGACATAGGTAGGTAGGTAGATTGATAGATACAGATAGGTAGGTAGGTAGATAGATAGATAGATAGATAGATAGAGAGAGGTAGGTAGGTAGATAGATAAATACAGATAGGTAGGTAGGTAGGTAGATAGATAGAGATAGGTAGGTAGGTAGGTAGATAGATAGAGATAGGAGGTAGGTAGATTGATAGATACAGATAGGAAGGTAGGTAGATAGATAAATACAGATAGGTAGGTAGGTAGGTAGATAGATAGAGATAGGTAGGTAGGTAGATAGATAGATAGAGATAGGTAGGTAGGTAGATTGATAGATACAGATAGGTAGGTAGGTAGATAGATAGATACAGATAGGTAGGTAGGTAGATAGATAAATACAGATAGGTAGGTAGGTAGATAGATAGATAGATAGATAGAGATAGGTAGGTAGGTAGATTGATAGATACAGATAGGTAGGTAGGTAGATAGATAGATAGAGATAGGTAGGTAGGTTGATAGATAGATACAGATAGGTAGGTAGGTAGATTGATAGATACAGATAGGTAGGTAGGTAGATAGATAAATACAGTTAGGTAGGTAGGTAGATCGATAGATACAGATAGGTAGGTAGGTAGGTAGATAAATACAGATAGGTAGGTAGGTAGATAGATAGATAGAGATAGGTAGGTAGGTAGGTAGATAGATAGAGATAGGTAGGTAGGTAGATAGATAGAGATAGGTAGGTAGGTAGATTGATAGATACAGATAGGTAGGTAGGTAGATAGATAGAGGTAGGTAGGTAGGTAGGTAGATAAATACAGATAGGTAGGTAGGTAGATAGATAGAGATAGGTAGGTAGGTAAATAGATAGATAGAGATAGGTAGGTAGGTAGATTGATAGATACAGATAGGTAGGTAGGTAGATAGATAGATAGAGATAGCTAGGTAGGTAGATAGATAAATACAGGTAGGTAGGTAGGTAGATAGATAGATACAGATAGGTAGGTAGGTAGATAGATAAATACAGATAGGTAGGTAGGTAGATAGATAGATAGAGATAGGTAGGTAGGTAGATTGATAGATACAGATAGGTAGGTAGGTAGATAGATAAATACAGATAGGTTGGTAGGTCGATAGATAGATAGAGATAGGTAGGTAGGGAGATAGATAGAGATAGGTAGGTAGGTAGGTAGATAGAGATAGGTAGGTAGGTAGGTAGATAGATAGAGATAGGTAGGTAGGTAGGTAGATAGATAGAGATAGGTAGGTAGGTAGGTAGGTAGATAGATAGATACAGATATGTAGGTAGGTAGATAGATAGATAGAGATAGGTAGGTAGGTAGATAGTTAAATACAGATAGGTAGGTAGGTAGATAGATAGAGATAGGTAGGTAGGTAGATAGATAGATAGATAGATAGATAGATAGATAGATAGATAGATAGATAGATAGATAGAGATAGGTAGGTAGGTAGATAGATAGACATAGGTAGGTAGGTAGATTGATAGATACAGATAGGTAGGTAGGTAGATAGATAGATACAGATAGGTAGGTAGGTAGGTAGATAGATAGAGATAGGTAGGTAGGTAGATAGATAAATACAGATAGGTAGGTAGGTAGATAGATAGATAGAGATAGGTAGGTAGGTAGATTGATAGATACAGATAGGTAGGTAGGTAGATAGATAGATACAGATAGGTAGGTAGGTAGATAGATAGATAGATAGATAGATAGATAGATAGATAGATAGATAGATAGATAGATAGATAGATAGATAGATAGATAGATAGATAGATAGATAGAGGTAGGTAGGTAGATAGATAGATAGACATAGGTAGGTAGGTAGATTGATAGATACAGATAGGTAGGTAGGTAGATAGATAGATAGATAGATAGATAGATAGAGAGAGGTAGGTAGGTAGATAGATAAATACAGATAGGTAGGTAGGTAGGTAGATAGATAGAGATAGGTAGGTAGGTAGGTAGATAGATAGAGATAGGAGGTAGGTAGATTGATAGATACAGATAGGAAGGTAGGTAGATAGATAAATACAGATAGGTAGGTAGGTAGGTAGGTAGATAGATAGAGATAGGTAGGTAGGTAGATAGATAGATAGATAGATAGAGATAGGTAGGTAGGTAGATTGATAGATACAGATAGGTAGGTAGGTAGGTAGATAGATAGAGATAGGTAGGTAGGTAGGTAGATAGATAGAGATAGGTAGGGAGGTAGGTAGATAGATAGAGATAGGTAGGTAGGTAGGTAGATAGATACAGATAGGTAGTTAGGTAGATAGATAGATAGAGATAGGTAGGTAGGTAAATTGATAGATACAGATAGGTAGGTGGATAAATAGATAGATAGAGATAGGTAGGTAGGTAGATAGATAGATAGACATAGGTAAGTAGGTAGATGGCTAGATATAGATAGGTAGGTAGGTAGATTGATAGATAGATAGAGATAGGTAGGTAGGTAGATAGATAGAGGTAGGTAGGTAGGTAGGCAGGTAGGTAGATAGATAAATACAGATAGGTAGGTAGGTAGATAGATAGATAGAGATAGGTAGGTAGGTAGATAGATAGATAGAGATAGGTAGGTAGGTAGATTGATAGATACAGATAGGTAGGTAGGTAGATAGATAGATACAGATAGGTAGGTAGGTAGATAGATAAATACAGATAGGTAGGTAGGTAGATAGATAGATAGAGATAGGTAGGTAGGTAGATTGATAGATACAGATAGGTAGGTAGGTAGATAGATAGATAGAGATAGGTAGGTAGGTAGATAGATAAATACAGATAGGTAGGTAGGTAGGTAGATAGATAGAGATAGGTAGGTAGGTAGATAGATAGATAGAGATAGGTAGGTAGGTAGATTGATAGATACAGATAGGTAGGTAGGTAGATAGATAGATACAGATAGGTAGGTAGGTAGATAGATAGATAGATAGATAGATAGATAGATAGATAGATAGATAGATAGATAGATAGATAGATAGATAGATAGATAGAGATAGGTAGGTAGGTAGATAGATAGATAGACATAGGTAGGTAGGTAGATTGATAGATACAGATAGGTAGATAGATAGATAGAAACAGATAGGTAGGTAGGTAGGTAGATAGATAGATAGAGAGAGGTAGGTAGGTAGATAGATAAATACAGATAGGTAGGTAGGTAGGTAGATAGATAGAGATAGGTAGGTAGGTAGGTAGGTAGATAGATAGAGATAGGAGGTAGGTAGATTGATAGATACAGATAGGAAGGTAGGTAGATAGATAAATACAGATAGGTAGGTAGGTAGGTAGGTAGATAGATAGAGATAGGTAGGTAGGTAGATAGATAGATAGATAGATAGATAGATAGAGATAGGTAGGTAGGTAGATTGATAGATACAGATAGGTAGGTAGGTAGGTAGGTAGATAGATAGAGATAGGTAGGTAGGTAGGTAGATAGATAGAGATAGGTAGGGAGGTAGGTAGATAGATAGAGATAGGTAGGTAGGTAGATAGATACAGATAGGTAGGTAGGTAGATAGATAGATAGATAGAGATAGGTAGGTAGGTAAATTGATAGATACAGATAGGTAGGTGGGTAGATAGATAGATAGAGATAGGTAGGTAGGTAGATAGATAGATAGACATAGGTAAGTAGGTAGATGGCTAGATACAGATAGGTAGGTAGGTAGATTGATAGATAGATACAGATAGGTAGGTAGGTAGATAGATAGAGGTAGGTAGGTAGGTAGGTAGGTAGGTAGATAGATAAATACAGATAGGTAGGTAGGTAGGTAGATAGATAGAGATAGGTAGGTAGGTAGATAGATAGATAGAAATAGGTAGGTAGGTAGATTGATAGATACAGATAGGTAGGTAGGTAGATAGATAGATACAGATAGGTAGGTAGGTATATAGATAAATACAGATAGGTAGGTAGGTAGATAGATAGATAGAGATAGGTAGGTAGGTAGATTGATAGATACAGATAGGTAGGTAGGTAGATAGATAGATAGAGATAGGTAGGTAGGTTGATAGATACAGATAGGTAGGTAGGTAGATTGATAGATACAGATAGGTAGGTAGGTATATAGATAAATACAGATAGGTAGGTAGGTATATCGATAGATACAGATAGGTAGGTAGGTAGGTAGGTAGATAAATACAGATAGGTAGGTAGGTAGGTAGATAGATAGAGATAGGTAGGTAGGTAGATTCATAGATACAGATAGGAAGGTAGGTAGATAGATAAATACAGATAGGTAGGTAGGTAGATAGATAGATACAGATAGGTAGGTAGGTAGATAGATAAATACAGATAGGTAGGTAGGTAGATAGATAGATAGAGATAGGTAGGTAGGTAGATTGATAGATACAGATAGGTAGGTAGGTAGATAGATAGATACAGATAGGTAGGTAGGTTGATAGATAGATAGAGATAGGTAGGTAAGTAGATAGATAGATACAGATAGGTAGGTAGGTAGATTGATAGATAGAGATAGCTAGGTAGGTAGATAGATAAATACAGATAGGTAGGTAGGTAGATAGATAGATACAGATAGGTAGGTAGGTAGATTGATAGATGCAGATAGGTAGGTAGGTAGATAGATAGATAGAGATAGGTAGGTAGGTAGATTGATAGATACAGATAGGTAGGTAGGTAGATAGATAAATACAGATAGGTTGGTAGGTCGATAGATAGATAGAGATAGGTAGGTAGGGAGATAGATAGAGATAGGTAGGTAGGTAGGTAGATAGATAGAGATAAGTAGGTAGGTAGGTAGATAGATAGATACAGATATGTAGGTAGGTAGATAGATAGATAGATAGAGATAGGTAGGTAGGTAGATAGATAAATACAGATAGGTAGGTAGGTAGATAGATAGAGATAGGTAGGTAGGTAGATAGATAGATAGAGATAGGTAGGTAGGTAGATAGATAGACATAGGTAGGTAGGTAGATTGATAGATACAGATAGGTAGTTAGGTAGATAGATAGATACAGATAGGTAGGTAGGTAGGTAGATAGATAGAGATAAGTAGGTAGGTAGATAGATAAATACAGATAGGTAGGTAGGTAGGTAGATAGATAGAGATAGGTAGGTAGGTAGATAGATAGATAGATAGAGATAGGTAGGTAGGTAGATTGATAGATACAGATAGGTAGGTAGGTAGATAGATAGATACAGATAGGTAGGTAGGTAGATAGATAGATAGATAGATAGATAGATAGATAGATAGATAGATAGATAGATAGATAGAGATAGGTAATTAGGTAGATAGATAGATAGACATAGGTAGGTAGGTAGATTGATAGATACAGATAGGTAGATAGATAGATAGATAGATAGATAGATAGATAGATAGATAGATAGATAGATAGATAGATAGATAGATAGATACAGATAGGTAGGTAGGTAGATAGATAGATAGAGAGAGGTAGGTAGGTAGATAGATAAATACAGATAGGTAGGTAGGTAGGTAGATAGATAGAGATAGGTAGGTAGGTAGGTAGATAGATAGAGATAGGAGGTAGGTAGATTGATAGATACAGATAGGAAGGTAGGTAGATAGATAAATACAGATAGGTAGGTAGGTAGGTAGGTAGATAGATAGAGATAGGTAGGTAGGTAGATAGATAGATAGATAGATAGAGATAGGTAGGTAGGTAGATTGATAGATACAGATAGGTAGGTAGGTAGGTAGATAGATAGAGATAGGTAGGTAGGTAGGTAGATAGATAGAGATAGGTAGGGAGGTAGGTAGATAGATAGAGATAGGTAGGTAGGTAGGTAGGTAGATAGATACAGATAGGTAGTTAGGTAGATAGATAGAAAGAGATAGGTAGGTAGGTAAATTGATAGATACAGATAGGTAGTTGGGTAGATAGATAGATAGAGATAGGTAGGTAGGTAGATAGATAGATAGACATAGGTAAGTAGGTAGATGGCTAGATACAGATAGGTAGGTAGGTAGATTGATAGATAGATACAGATAGGTAGGTAGGTAGATAGATAGAGGTAGGTAGGTAGGTAGGTAGGTAGATAGATAAATACAGATAGGTAGGTAGGTAGGTAGATAGATAGATAGAGATAGGTAGGTAGGTAGATAGATAAATACAGATAGGTAGGTAGGTAGATAGATAGATACAGATAGGTAGGTAGGTAGATTGATAGATACAGATAGGTAGGTAGGTAGATAGATAGATAGAGATAGGTAGGTAGGTAGATTGATAGATACAGATAGGTAGGTAGGTAGATAGATAGATACAGATAGGTAGGTAGGTAGATAGATAAATACAGATAGGTAGGTAGGTAGATAGATAGATAGAGATAGGTAGGTAGGTAGATTGATAGATACAGATAGGTAGGTAGGTAGATAGATAGATAGAGATAGGTAGGTAGGTAGATAGATAAATACAGATAGGTAGGTAGGTAGGTAGATAGATAGAGATAGGTAGGTAGGTAGATAGATAGATAGAGATAGGTAGGTAGGTAGATTGATAGATACAGATACGTAGGTAGGTAGATAGATAGATACAGATAGGTAGGTAGGTAGATAGATAGATAGATAGATAGATAGATAGATAGATAGATAGATAGATAGATAGATAGATAGATAGATAGATAGATAGATAGATAGATAGAGATAGGTAGGTAGGTAGATAGATAGATAGACATAGGTAGGTAGGTAGATTGATAGATACAGATAGGTAGATAGATAGATAGATACAGATAGGTAGGTAGGTAGGTAGATAGATAGAGAGAGGTAGGTAGGTAGATAGATAAATACAGATAGGTAGGTAGGTAGGTAGGTAGATAGAGATAGGTAGGTAGGTAGGTAGATAGATAGAGATAGGAGGTAGGTAGATTGATAGATACAGATAGGAAGGTAGGTAGATAGATAAATACAGATAGGTAGGTAGGTAGGTAGATAGATAGAGATAGGTAGGTAGGTAGATAGATAAATACAGATAGGTAGGTAGGTAGATAGATAGATACAGATAGGTAGGTAGGTAGATTGATAGATACAGATAGGTAGGTAGGTAGATAGATAGATAGAGATAGGTAGGTAGGTAGATTGATAGATACAGATAGGTAGGTAGGTAGATAGATAAATACAGATAGGTTGGTAGGTCGATAGATAGATAGAGATAGGTAGGTAGGGAGATAGATAGAGATAGGTAGGTAGGTAGGTAGATAGATAGAGATAAGTAAGTAGGTAGGTAGATAGATAGATACAGATATGTAGGTAGGTAGATAGATAGATAGAGATAGGTAGGTAGGTAGATAGATAAATACAGATAGGTAGGTAGGTAGATAGATAGAGATAGGTAGGTAGGTAGATAGATAGATAGAGATAGGTAGGTAGGTAGATAGATAGACATAGGTAGGTAGGTAGATTGATAGATACAGATAGGTAGTTAGGTAGATAGATAGATACAGATAGGTAGGTAGGTAGGTAGATAGATAGAGATAAGTAGGTAGGTAGATAGATAAATACAGATAGGTAGGTAGGTAGGTAGGTAGATAGATAGAGATAGGTAGGTAGGTAGATAGATAGATAGAGATAGGTAGGTAGGTAGATTGATAGATACAGATAGGTAGGTAGGTAGATAGATAGATACAGATAGGTAGGTAGGTAGATAGATAGATAGATAGATAGATAGATAGATAGATAGATAGATAGATAGATAGATAGATAGATAGATAGATAGATAGAGATAGGTAATTAGGTAGATAGATAGATAGACATAGGTAGGTAGGTAGATTGATAGATACAGATAGGTAGATAGATAGATAGATAGATACAGATAGGTAGGTAGGTAGGATAGATAGATAGAGAGAGGTAGGTAGGTAGATAGATAAATACAGATAGGTAGGTAGGTAGGTAGATAGATAGAGATAGGTAGGTAGGTAGGTAGATAGAAAGAGATAGGAGGTAGGTAGATTGATAGATACAGATAGGAAGGTAGGTAGATAGATAAATACAGATAGGTAGGTAGGTAGGTAGGTAGACAGATAGAGATAGGTAGGTAGGTAGATAGATAGATTGATAGAGATAGGTAGGTAGGTAGATTGATAGATACAGATAGGTAGGTAGGTAGGTAGATAGATAGAGATAGGTAGGTAGGTAGGTAGATAGATAGAGATAGGTAGGGAGGTAGGTAGATAGATAGAGATAGGTAGGTAGGTAGGTAGGTAGGTAGATAGATACAGATAGGTAGTTAGGTAGATAGATAGAAAGAGATAGGTAGGTAGGTAAATTGATAGATACAGATAGGTAGTTGGGTAGATAGATAGATAGAGATAGGTAGGTAGGTAGATAGATAGATAGACATAGGTAAATAGGTAGATGGCTAGATACAGATAGGTAGGTAGGTAGATTGATAGATAGATACAGATAGGTAGGTAGGTAGATAGATAGAGGTAGGTAGGTAGGTAGGTAGGTAGATAGATAAATACAGATAGGTAGGTAGGTAGGTAGATAGATAGATAGAGATAGGTAGGTAGGTAGATTGATAGATACAGATAGGTAGGTAGGTAGATAGATAGATACAGATAGGTAGGTAGGTAGATAGATAAATACAGATAGGTAGGTAGGTAGATAGATAGATAGAGATAGGTAGGTAGGTAGATTGATAGATACAGATAGGTAGGTAGGTAGATAGATAGATAGAGATAGGTAGGTAGGTTGATAGATAGATACAGATAGGTAGGTAGGTAGATTGATAGATACAGATAGGTAGGTAGGTAGATAGATAAATACAGTTAGGTAGGTAGGTAGACCGATAGATACAGATAGGTAGGTAGGTAGGTAGATAAATACAGATAGGTAGGTAGGTAGATAGATAGATAGAGATAGGTAGGTAGGTAGGTAGATAGATAGAGATAGGTAGGTAGGTAGGTAGGTAGATAGATAGAGATAGGTAGGTAGGTAGATAGATAGATAGAGATAGGTAGGTAGGTAGATTGATAGATACAGATAGGTAGGTAGGTAGATAGATAGAGGTAGGTAGGTAGGTAGGTAGATAAATACAGATAGGTAGGTAGGTAGATAGATAGAGATAGGTAGGTAGGTAAATAGATAGATAGAGATAGGTAGGTAGGTAGATTGATAGATACAGATAGGTAGGTAGGTAGATAGATAGATACAGATAGGTAGGTAGGTAGATAGATAGATAGAGATAGATAGGTAAGTAGATAGATAGATACAGATAGGTAGGTAGGTAGATTGATAGATAGATACAGATAGATAGGTAGGTAGATAGATAGAGGTAGGTAGGTAGGTAGGTAGGTAGATAGATAAATACAGATAGGTAGGTAGGTAGGTAGATAGATAGAGATAGGTAGGTAGGTAGATAGATAGATAGAGATAGGTAGGTAGGTAGATTGATAGATACAGATAGGTAGGTAGGTAGATAGATAAATACAGATAGGTTGGTAGGTCGATAGATAGATAGAGATAGGTAGGTAGGGAGATAGATAGAGATAGGTAGGTAGGTAGGTAGATAGATAGAGATAAGTAAGTAGGTAGGTAGATAGATAGATACAGATATGTAGGTAGGTAGATAGATAGAGATAGGTAGGTAGGTAGATAGATAAATACAGATAGGTAGGTAGGTAGATAGATAGAGATAGGTAGGTAGGTAGATAGATAGATAGAGATAGGTAGGTAGGTAGATAGATAGACATAGGTAGGTAGGTAGATTGATAGATACAGATAGGTAGTTAGGTAGATAGATAGATACAGATAGGTAGGTAGGTAGGTAGATAGATAGAGATAAGTAGGTAGGTAGATAGATAAATACAGATAGGTAGGTAGGTAGGTAGGTAGATAGATAGAGATAGGTAGGTAGGTAGATAGATAGATAGAGATAGGTAGGTAGGTAGATTGATAGATACAGATAGGTAGGTAGGTAGATAGATAGATACAGATAGGTAGGTAGGTAGGTAGATAGATAGATAGATAGATAGATAGATAGATAGATAGATAGATAGATAGATAGATAGATAGATAGATAGATAGATAGATAGATAGATAGATAGATAGATAGATAGAGATAGGTAATTAGGTAGATAGATAGATAGACATAGGTAGGTAGGTAGATTGATAGATACAGATAGGTAGATAGATAGATAGATACAGATAGGTAGGTAGGTAGGATAGATAGATAGAGAGAGGTAGGTAGGTAGATAGATAAATACAGATAGGTAGGTAGGTAGGTAGATAGATAGAGATAGGTAGGTAGGTAGGTAGATAGAAAGAGATAGGAGGTAGGTAGATTGATAGATACAGATAGGAAGGTAGGTAGATAGATAAATACAGATAGGTAGGTAGGTAGGTAGGTAGGTAGACAGATAGAGATAGGTAGGTAGGTAGATAGATAGATAGATAGAGATAGGTAGGTAGGTAGATTGATAGATACAGATAGGTAGGTAGGTAGGTAGATAGATAGAGATAGGTAGGTAGGTAGGTAGATAGATAGAGATAGGTAGGGAGGTAGGTAGATAGATAGAGATAGGTAGGTAGGTAGGTAGGTAGATAGATACAGATAGGTAGTTAGGTAGATAGATAGATAGAGATAGGTAGGTAGGTAAATTGATAGATACAGATAGGTAGTTGGGTAGATAGATAGATAGAGATAGGTAGGTAGGTAGATAGATAGATAGACATAGGTAAATAGGTAGATGGCTAGATACAGATAGGTAGGTAGGTAGATTGATAGATAGATACAGATAGGTAGGTAGGTAGATAGATAGAGGTAGGTAGGTAGGTAGGTAGGTAGGTAGGTAGGTAGGTAGATAGATAAATACAGATAGGTAGGTAGGTAGGTAGATAGATAGATAGAGATAGGTAGGTAGGTAGATTGATAGATACAGATAGGTAGGTAGGTAGATAGATAGATACAGATAGGTAGGTAGGTAGATAGATAAATACAGATAGGTAGGTAGGTAGATAGATAGATAGAGATAGGTAGGTAGGTAGATTGATAGATACAGATAGGTAGGTAGGTAGATAGATAGATAGAGATAGGTAGGTAGGTTGATAGATAGATACAGATAGGTAGGTAGGTAGATTGATAGATACAGATAGGTAGGTAGGTAGATAGATAAATACAGTTAGGTAGGTAGGTAGACCGATAGATACAGATAGGTAGGTAGGTAGGTAGATAAATACAGATAGGTAGGTAGGTAGATAGATAGATAGAGATAGGTAGGTAGGTAGGTAGATAGATAGAGATAGGTAGGTAGGTAGGTAGGTAGATAGATAGAGATAGGTAGGTAGGTAGATAGATAGATAGAGATAGGTAGGTAGGTAGATTGATAGATACAGATAGGTAGGTAGGTAGATAGATAGAGGTAGGTAGGTAGGTAGGTAGATAAATACAGATAGGTAGGTAGGTAGATAGATAGAGATAGGTAGGTAGGTAAATAGATAGATAGAGATAGGTAGGTAGGTAGATTGATAGATACAGATAGGTAGGTAGGTAGATAGATAGATACAGATAGGTAGGTAGGTAGATAGATAGATAGAGATAGATAGGTAAGTAGATAGATAGATACAGATAGGTAGGTAGGTAGATTGATAGATAGATACAGATAGGTAGGTAGGTAGATAGATAGAGGTAGGTAGGTAGGTAGGTAGGTAGATAGATAAATACAGATAGGTAGGTAGGTAGGTAGATAGATAGAGATAGGTAGGTAGGTAGATAGATAGATAGAGATAGGTAGGTAGGTAGATTGATAGATACAGATAGGTAGGTAGGTAGATAGATAGATACAGATAGGTAGGTAGGTAGGTAGATAGATAAATACAGATAGGTAGGTAGGTAGATAGATAGATAGAGATAGGTAGGTAGGTAGATTGATAGATACAGATAGGTAGGTAGGTAGATAGATAGATAGAGATAGGTAGGTAGGTAGATAGATAAATACAGATAGGTAGGTAGGTAGGTAGATAGATAGAGATAGGTAGGTAGATAGATAGATAGAGATAGGTAGGTAGGTAGATTGATAGATACAGATAGGTAGGTAGGTAGATAGATAGATACAGATAGGTAGGTAGGTAGGTAGATAGATAGATAGATAGATAGATAGATAGATAGATAGATAGATAGATAGATAGATAGATAGATAGATAGAGATAGGTAGGTAGGTAGATAGACAGATAGACATAGGTAGGTAGGTAGATTGATAGATACAGATAGGTAGATAGATAGATAGATACAGATAGGTAGGTAGGTAGATAGATAGATAGAGAGAGGTAGGTAGGTAGGTAGATAGATAAATACAGATAGGTAGGTAGGTAGGTAGATAGATAGAGATAGGTAGGTAGGTAGGTAGATAGATAGAGATAGGAGGTAGGTAGATTGATAGATACAGATAGGAAGGTAGGTAGATAGATAGATAAATACAGATAGGTAGGTAGGTAGGTAGGTAGATAGATAGAGATAGGTAGGTAGGTAGATAGATAGATAGATAGATAGAGATAGGTAGGTAGGTAGATTGATAGATACAGATAGGTAGGTAGGTAGGTAGGTAGATAGATAGAGATAGGTAGGGAGGTAGGTAGGTAGATAGATAGAGATAGGTAGGGAGGTAGGTAGATAGATAGAGATAGGTAGGGAGGTAGGTAGGTAGATAGATACAGATAGGTAGTTAGGTAGATAGATAGATAGAGATAGGTAGGTAGGTAAATTGATAGATACAGATAGGTAGGTGGGTAGATAGATAGATAGAGATAGGTAGGTAGGTAGATAGATAGATAGACATAGGTAAGTAGGTAGATGGCTAGATACAGATAGGTAGGTAGGTAGATTGATAGATAGATACAGATAGGTAGGTAGGTAGATAGATAGAGGTAGGTAGGTAGGTAGGTAGGTAGGTAGATAGATAAATACAGATAGGTAGGTAGGTAGGTAGATAGATAGATAGAGATAGGTAGGTAGGTAGATTGATAGATACAGATAGGTAGGTAGGTAGATAGATAAATACAGATAGGTAGGTAGGTAGATAGATAGATAGAGATAGGTAGGTAGGTAGATTGATAGATACAGATAGGTAGGTAGGTAGATAGATAGATAGAGATAGGTAGGTAGGTTGATAGATAGATACAGATAGGTAGGTAGGTAGATTGATAGATACAGATAGGTAGGTAGGTAGATAGATAAATACAGTTAGGTAGGTAGGTAGATCGATAGATACAGATAGGTAGGTAGGTAGGTAGATAAATACAGATAGGTAGGTAGGTAGATAGATAGATAGAGATAGGTAGGTAGGTAGGTAGATAGATAGAGATAGGTAGGTAGGTAGGTAGATAGATAGAGATAGGTAGGTAGGTAGATAGATAGATAGAGATAGGTAGGTAGGTAGATTGATAGATACAGATAGGTAGGTAGGTAGATAGATAGAGGTAGGTAGGTAGGTAGGTAGATAAATACAGATAGGTAGGTAGGTAGATAGATAGAGATAGGTAGGTAGGTAAATAGATAGATAGAGATAGGTAGGTAGGTAGATTGA
This sequence comes from Crotalus helleri, assembly GCA_024509115.1. Classification (NCBI taxonomy): domain Eukaryota; kingdom Metazoa; phylum Chordata; class Lepidosauria; order Squamata; family Viperidae; genus Crotalus; species Crotalus helleri. Next base: position 139,556 of record JAKSXO010000032.1, read on the forward strand.
TAGATACAGATAGGTAGGTAGGTAGATAGATAGATACAGATAGGTAGGTAGGTAGATAGATAGATAGAGATAGGTAGGTAAGTAGATAGATAGATACAGATAGGTAGGTAGGTAGATTGATAGATAGAGATAGCTAGGTAGGTAGATAGATAAATACAGATAGGTAGGAAGGTAGATAGATAGATACAGATAGGTAGGTAGGTAGATAGATAAATACAGATAGGTAGGTAGGTAGATAGATAGATAGAGATAGGTAGGTAGGTAGATTGATAGATACAGATAGGTAGGTAGGTAGATAGATAAATACAGATAGGTTGGTAGGTCGATAGATAGATAGAGATAGGTAGGTAGGGAGATAGATAGAGATAGGTAGGTAGGTAGGTAGATAGAGATAGGTAGGTAGGTAGGTAGGTAGATAGATAGAGATAGGTAGGTAGGTAGGTAGATAGATAGAGATAGGTAGGTAGGTAGGTAGATAGATAGATACAGATATGTAGGTAGGTAGATAGATAGATAGAGATAGGTAGGTAGGTAGATAGATAAATACAGATAGGTAGGTAGGTAGATAGATAGATAGATAGAGATAGGTAGGTAGGTAGATAGATAGACATAGGTAGGTAGGTAGATTGATAGATACAGATAGGTAGGTAGGTAGATAGATAGATACAGATAGGTAGGTAGGTAGGTAGATAGATAGAGATAGGTAGGTAGGTAGATAGATAAATACAGATAGGTAGGTAGGTAGATAGATAGATAGAGATAGGTAGGTAGGTAGATTGATAGATACAGATAGGTAGGTAGGTAGATAGATAGATACAGATAGGTAGGTAGGTAGATAGATAGATAGAGATAGGTAGGTAAGTAGATAGATAGATACAGATAGGTAGGTAGGTAGATTGATAGATAGAGATAGCTAGGTAGGTAGATAGATAAATACAGATAGGTAGGTAGGTAGATAGATAGATACAGATAGGTAGGTAGGTAGATAGATAAATACAGATAGGTAGGTAGGTAGATAGATAGATAGAGATAGGTAGGTAGGTAGATTGATAGATACAGATAGGTAGGTAGGTAGATAGATAAATACAGATAGGTTGGTAGGTCGATAGATAGATAGAGATAGGTAGGTAGGGAGATAGATAGAGATAGGTAGGTAGGTAGGTAGATAGAGATAGGTAGGTAGGTAGGTAGGTAGATAGATAGAGATAGGTAGGTAGGTAGATAGATAGAGATAGGTAGGTAGGTAGGTATATAGATAGATACAGATATGTAGGTAGGTAGATAGATAGATAGAGATAGGTAGGTAGGTAGATAGATAAATACAGATAGGTAGGTAGGTAGATAGATAGATAGAGATAGGTAGGTAGGTAGATAGATAGACATAGGTAGGTAGGTAGATTGATAGATACAGATAGGTAGGTAGGTAGATAGATAGATACAGATAGGTAGGTAGGTAGGTAGATAGATAGAGATAGGTAGGTAGGTAGATAGATAAATACAGATAGGTAGGTAGGTAGATAGATAGATAGAGATAGGTAGGTAGGTAGATTGATAGATACAGATAGGTAGGTAGGTAGATAGATAGATACAGATAGGTAGGTAGGTAGATAGATAGATAGATAGATAGATAGATAGATAGATAGATAGATAGATAGATAGATAGATAGATAGATAGATAGATAGATAGATAGATAGATAGATAGATAGATAGAGATAGGTAATTAGGTAGATAGATAGATAGACATAGGTAGGTAGGTAGATTGATAGATACAGATAGGTAGATAGATAGATAGATACAGATAGGTAGGTAGGTAGGATAGATAGATAGAGAGAGGTAGGTAGGTAGATAGATAAATACAGATAGGTAGGTAGGTAGGTAGATAGATAGAGATAGGTAGGTAGGTAGGTAGATAGAAAGAGATAGGAGGTAGGTAGATTGATAGATACAGATAGGAAGGTAGGTAGATAGATAAATACAGATAGGTAGGTAGGTAGGTAGGTAGGTAGACAGATAGAGATAGGTAGGTAGGTAGATAGATAGATAGATAGAGATAGGTAGGTAGGTAGATTGATAGATACAGATAGGTAGGTAGGTAGGTAGATAGATAGAGATAGGTAGGTAGGTAGGTAGATAGATAGAGATAGGTAGGGAGGTAGGTAGATAGATAGAGATAGGTAGGTAGGTAGGTAGGTAGATAGATACAGATAGGTAGTTAGGTAGATAGATAGATAGAGATAGGTAGGTAGGTAAATTGATAGATACAGATAGGTAGTTGGGTAGATAGATAGATAGAGATAGGTAGGTAGGTAGATAGATAGATAGACATAGGTAAATAGGTAGATGGCTAGATACAGATAGGTAGGTAGGTAGATTGATAGATAGATACAGATAGGTAGGTAGGTAGATAGATAGAGGTAGGTAGGTAGGTAGGTAGGTAGGTAGGTAGGTAGGTAGATAGATAAATACAGATAGGTAGGTAGGTAGGTAGATAGATAGATAGAGATAGGTAGGTAGGTAGATTGATAGATACAGATAGGTAGGTAGGTAGATAGATAGATACAGATAGGTAGGTAGGTAGATAGATAAATACAGATAGGTAGGTAGGTAGATAGATAGATAGAGATAGGTAGGTAGGTAGATTGATAGATACAGATAGGTAGGTAGGTAGATAGATAGATAGAGATAGGTAGGTAGGTTGATAGATAGATACAGATAGGTAGGTAGGTAGATTGATAGATACAGATAGGTAGGTAGGTAGATAGATAAATACAGTTAGGTAGGTAGGTAGACCGATAGATACAGATAGGTAGGTAGGTAGGTAGATAAATACAGATAGGTAGGTAGGTAGATAGATAGATAGAGATAGGTAGGTAGGTAGGTAGATAGATAGAGATAGGTAGGTAGGTAGGTAGGTAGATAGATAGAGATAGGTAGGTAGGTAGATAGATAGATAGAGATAGGTAGGTAGGTAGATTGATAGATACAGATAGGTAGGTAGGTAGATAGATAGAGGTAGGTAGGTAGGTAGGTAGATAAATACAGATAGGTAGGTAGGTAGATAGATAGAGATAGGTAGGTAGGTAAATAGATAGATAGAGATAGGTAGGTAGGTAGATTGATAGATACAGATAGGTAGGTAGGTAGATAGATAGATACAGATAGGTAGGTAGGTAGATAGATAGATAGAGATAGATAGGTAAGTAGATAGATAGATACAGATAGGTAGGTAGGTAGATTGATAGATAGATACAGATAGGTAGGTAGGTAGATAGATAGAGGTAGGTAGGTAGGTAGGTAGGTAGATAGATAAATACAGATAGGTAGGTAGGTAGGTAGATAGATAGAGATAGGTAGGTAGGTAGATAGATAGATAGAGATAGGTAGGTAGGTAGATTGATAGATACAGATAGGTAGGTAGGTAGATAGATAGATACAGATAGGTAGGTAGGTAGGTAGATAGATAAATACAGATAGGTAGGTAGGTAGATAGATAGATAGAGATAGGTAGGTAGGTAGATTGATAGATACAGATAGGTAGGTAGGTAGATAGATAGATAGAGATAGGTAGGTAGGTAGATAGATAAATACAGATAGGTAGGTAGGTAGGTAGATAGATAGAGATAGGTAGGTAGATAGATAGATAGAGATAGGTAGGTAGGTAGATTGATAGATACAGATAGGTAGGTAGGTAGATAGATAGATACAGATAGGTAGGTAGGTAGGTAGATAGATAGATAGATAGATAGATAGATAGATAGATAGATAGATAGATAGATAGATAGATAGATAGATAGAGATAGGTAGGTAGGTAGATAGACAGATAGACATAGGTAGGTAGGTAGATTGATAGATACAGATAGGTAGATAGATAGATAGATACAGATAGGTAGGTAGGTAGATAGATAGATAGAGAGAGGTAGGTAGGTAGGTAGATAGATAAATACAGATAGGTAGGTAGGTAGGTAGATAGATAGAGATAGGTAGGTAGGTAGGTAGATAGATAGAGATAGGAGGTAGGTAGATTGATAGATACAGATAGGAAGGTAGGTAGATAGATAGATAAATACAGATAGGTAGGTAGGTAGGTAGGTAGATAGATAGAGATAGGTAGGTAGGTAGATAGATAGATAGATAGATAGAGATAGGTAGGTAGGTAGATTGATAGATACAGATAGGTAGGTAGGTAGGTAGGTAGATAGATAGAGATAGGTAGGGAGGTAGGTAGGTAGATAGATAGAGATAGGTAGGGAGGTAGGTAGATAGATAGAGATAGGTAGGGAGGTAGGTAGGTAGATAGATACAGATAGGTAGTTAGGTAGATAGATAGATAGAGATAGGTAGGTAGGTAAATTGATAGATACAGATAGGTAGGTGGGTAGATAGATAGATAGAGATAGGTAGGTAGGTAGATAGATAGATAGACATAGGTAAGTAGGTAGATGGCTAGATACAGATAGGTAGGTAGGTAGATTGATAGATAGATACAGATAGGTAGGTAGGTAGATAGATAGAGGTAGGTAGGTAGGTAGGTAGGTAGGTAGATAGATAAATACAGATAGGTAGGTAGGTAGGTAGATAGATAGATAGAGATAGGTAGGTAGGTAGATTGATAGATACAGATAGGTAGGTAGGTAGATAGATAAATACAGATAGGTAGGTAGGTAGATAGATAGATAGAGATAGGTAGGTAGGTAGATTGATAGATACAGATAGGTAGGTAGGTAGATAGATAGATAGAGATAGGTAGGTAGGTTGATAGATAGATACAGATAGGTAGGTAGGTAGATTGATAGATACAGATAGGTAGGTAGGTAGATAGATAAATACAGTTAGGTAGGTAGGTAGATCGATAGATACAGATAGGTAGGTAGGTAGGTAGATAAATACAGATAGGTAGGTAGGTAGATAGATAGATAGAGATAGGTAGGTAGGTAGGTAGATAGATAGAGATAGGTAGGTAGGTAGGTAGATAGATAGAGATAGGTAGGTAGGTAGATAGATAGATAGAGATAGGTAGGTAGGTAGATTGATAGATACAGATAGGTAGGTAGGTAGATAGATAGAGGTAGGTAGGTAGGTAGGTAGATAAATACAGATAGGTAGGTAGGTAGATAGATAGAGATAGGTAGGTAGGTAAATAGATAGATAGAGATAGGTAGGTAGGTAGATTGATAGATACAGATAGGTAGGTAGGTAGATAGATAGATACAGATAGGTAGGTAGGTAGATAGATAGATAGAGATAGGTAGGTAAGTAGATAGATAGATACAGATAGGTAGGTAGGTAGATTGATAGATAGAGATAGCTAGGTAGGTAGATAGATAAATACAGATAGGTAGGAAGGTAGATAGATAGATACAGATAGGTAGGTAGGTAGATAGATAAATACAGATAGGTAGGTAGGTAGATAGATAGATAGAGATAGGTAGGTAGGTAGATTGATAGATACAGATAGGTAGGTAGGTAGATAGATAAATACAGATAGGTTGGTAGGTCGATAGATAGATAGAGATAGGTAGGTAGGGAGATAGATAGAGATAGGTAGGTAGGTAGGTAGATAGAGATAGGTAGGTAGGTAGGTAGGTAGATAGATAGAGATAGGTAGGTAGGTAGGTAGATAGATAGAGATAGGTAGGTAGGTAGGTAGATAGATAGATACAGATATGTAGGTAGGTAGATAGATAGATAGAGATAGGTAGGTAGGTAGATAGATAAATACAGATAGGTAGGTAGGTAGATAGATAGATAGATAGAGATAGGTAGGTAGGTAGATAGATAGACATAGGTAGGTAGGTAGATTGATAGATACAGATAGGTAGGTAGGTAGATAGATAGATACAGATAGGTAGGTAGGTAGGTAGATAGATAGAGATAGGTAGGTAGGTAGATAGATAAATACAGATAGGTAGGTAGGTAGATAGATAGATAGAGATAGGTAGGTAGGTAGATTGATAGATACAGATAGGTAGGTAGGTAGATAGATAGATACAGATAGGTAGGTAGGTAGATAGATAGATAGAGATAGGTAGGTAAGTAGATAGATAGATACAGATAGGTAGGTAGGTAGATTGATAGATAGAGATAGCTAGGTAGGTAGATAGATAAATACAGATAGGTAGGTAGGTAGATAGATAGATACAGATAGGTAGGTAGGTAGATAGATAAATACAGATAGGTAGGTAGGTAGATAGATAGATAGAGATAGGTAGGTAGGTAGATTGATAGATACAGATAGGTAGGTAGGTAGATAGATAAATACAGATAGGTTGGTAGGTCGATAGATAGATAGAGATAGGTAGGTAGGGAGATAGATAGAGATAGGTAGGTAGGTAGGTAGATAGAGATAGGTAGGTAGGTAGGTAGGTAGATAGATAGAGATAGGTAGGTAGGTAGATAGATAGAGATAGGTAGGTAGGTAGGTATATAGATAGATACAGATATGTAGGTAGGTAGATAGATAGATAGAGATAGGTAGGTAGGTAGATAGATAAATACAGATAGGTAGGTAGGTAGATAGATAGATAGAGATAGGTAGGTAGGTAGATAGATAGACATAGGTAGGTAGGTAGATTGATAGATACAGATAGGTAGGTAGGTAGATAGATAGATACAGATAGGTAGGTAGGTAGGTAGATAGATAGAGATAGGTAGGTAGGTAGATAGATAAATACAGATAGGTAGGTAGGTAGATAGATAGATAGAGATAGGTAGGTAGGTAGATTGATAGATACAGATAGGTAGGTAGGTAGATAGATAGATACAGATAGGTAGGTAGGTAGATAGATAGATAGATAGATAGATAGATAGATAGATAGATAGATAGATAGATAGATAGATAGATAGATAGATAGATAGATAGATAGATAGGTAGATAGAGGTAGGTAGGTAGATAGATAGATAGACATAGGTAGGTAGGTAGATTGATAGATACAGATAGGTAGATAGATAGATAGATAGATAGATAGATACAGATAGGTAGGTAGGTAGATAGATAGATAGAGAGAGGTAGGTAGGTAGATAGATAAATACAGATAGGTAGGTAGGTAGGTGATAGATAGAGATAGGTAGGTAGGTAGGTAGATAGATAGAGATAGGAGGTAGGTAGATTGATAGATACAGATAGGAAGGTAGGTAGATAGATAAATACAGATAGGTAGGTAGGTCGGTAGGTAGGTAGATAGATAGAGATAGGTAGGTAGGTAGATAGATAGATAGATAGATAGATAGATAGAGATAGGTAGGTAGGTAGATTGATAGATACAGATAGGTAGGTAGGTAGGTAGATAGATAGAGATAGGTAGGTAGGTAGGTAGATAGATAGAGATAGGTAGGGAGGTAGGTAGATAGATAGAGATAGGTAGGTAGGTAGGTAGATAGATACAGATAGGTAGTTAGGTAGATAGATAGATAGAGATAGGTAGGTAGGTAAATTGATAGATACAGATAGGTAGGTGGATAGATAGATAGATAGAGATAGGTAGGTAGGTAGATAGATAGATAGACATAGGTAAGTAGGTAGATGGCTAGATACAGATAGGTAGGTAGGTAGATTGATAGATAGATACAGATAGGTAGGTAGGTAGATAGATAGAGGTAGGTAGGTAGGTAGGCAGGTAGGTAGATAGATAAATACAGATAGGTAGGTAGGTAGATAGATAGATAGAGATAGGTAGGTAGGTAGATAGATAGATAGAGATAGGTAGGTAGGTAGATTGATAGATACAGATAGGTAGGTAGGTAGATAGATAGATACAGATAGGTAGGTAGGTAGATAGATAAATACAGATAGGTAGGTAGGTAGATAGATAGATAGAGATAGGTAGGTAGGTAGATTGATAGATACAGATAGGTAGGTAGGTAGATAGATAGATAGAGATAGGTAGGTAGGTAGATAGATAAATACAGATAGGTAGGTAGGTAGGTAGATAGATAGAGATAGGTAGGTAGGTAGATAGATAGATAGAGATAGGTAGGTAGGTAGATTGATAGATACAGATAGGTAGGTAGGTAGATAGATAGATACAGATAGGTAGGTAGGTAGATAGATAGATAGATAGATAGATAGATAGATAGATAGATAGATAGATAGATAGATAGATAGATAGATAGATAGATAGATAGATAGAGATAGGTAGGTAGGTAGATAGATAGATAGACATAGGTAGGTAGGTAGATTGATAGATACAGATAGGTAGATAGATAGATAGAAACAGATAGGTAGGTAGGTAGGTAGGTAGATAGATAGATAGAGAGAGGTAGGTAGGTAGATAGATAAATACAGATAGGTAGGTAGGTAGGTAGATAGATAGAGATAGGTAGGTAGGTAGGTAGGTAGATAGATAGAGATAGGTAGGTAGGTAGATAGATAGATAGAGATAGGTAGGTAGGTAGATTGATAGATACAGATAGGTAGGTAGGTAGGTAGATAGATAGAGATAGGTAGGTAGGTAGATAGATAGATAGAGAGAGGTAGGTAGGTAGATTGATAGATACAGATAGGAAGGTAGGTAGATAGATAAATACAGATAGGTAGGTAGGTAGGTAGGTAGATAGATAGAGATAGGTAGGTAGGTAGATAGATAGATAGAGATAGGTAGGTAGGTAGATTGATAGATACAGATAGGTAGGTAGGTAGGTAGATAGATAGAGATAGGTAGGTAGGTAGGTAGATAGATAGAGATAGGTAGGGAGGTAGGTAGATAGATAGAGATAGGTAGGTAGGTAGATAGATACAGATAGGTAGTTAGGTACATAGATAGATAGATAGATAGATAGATAGATAGATAGATAGATAGATAGATAGATAGATAGATAGAGATAGGTAGGTAGGTAAATTGATAGATACAGATAGGTAGGTGGGTAGATAGATAGATAGATAGAGATAGGTAGGTAGGTAGATAGATAGATAGACATAGGTAAGTAGGTAGATGGCTAGATACAGATAGGTAGGTAGGTAGATAGATAGATAGAGATAGGTAGGTAGGTTGATAGATACAGATAGGTAGGTAGGTAGATTGATAGATACAGATAGGTAGGTAGGTAGATTGATAGATAGATACAGATAGGTAGGTAGGTAGATAGATAGAGGTAGGTAGGTAGGTAGGTAGGTAGATAGATAAATACAGATAGGTAGGTAGGTAGGTAGATAGATAGAGATAGGTAGTTAGGTAGATAGATAGATAGAGATAGGTAGGTAGGTAGGTTGATAGATACAGATAGGTAGGTAGGTAGATAGATAGATACAGATAGGTAGGTAGGTATATAGATAAATACAGATAGGTAGGTAGGTAGATAGATAGATAGAGATAGGTAGGTAGGTAGATTGATAGATACAGATAGGTAGGTAGGTAGATAGATAGATAGAGATAGGTAGGTAGGTTGATAGATACAGATAGGTAGGTAGGTAGATTGATAGATACAGATAGGTAGGTAGGTAGATAGATAAATACAGATAGGTAGGTAGGTAGATCGATAGATACAGATAGGTAGGTAGGTAGGTAGATAAATACAGATAGGTAGGTAGGTAGGTAGATAGATAGAGATAGGTAGGTAGGTAGATTGATAGATACAGATAGGAAGGTAGGTAGATAGATAAATACAGATAGGTAGGTAGGTAGGTAGGTAGATAGATAGAGATAGGTTGGTAGGTAGATAGATAGATAGAGATAGGTAGGTAGGTAGATAGATAGAGATAGGTAGGTAGGTAGGTAGGTAGATAGAGATAGGTAGGGAGGTAGGTAGATAGATAGAGATAGGTAGGTAGGTAGGTAGATAGATACAGATAGGTAGGTAGGTAGATAGATAGATAGATAGAGATAGGTAGGTAGGTAAATTGATAGATACAGATAGGTAGGTAGGTAGATAGATAGATACAGACAGGTAGATAGGTAGATAGATAGATAGAGATAGGTAGGTAGGTAGATAGATAAATACAGATAGGTAGGTAGGTAGGTAGATAGATAGAGATAGGTAGCTAGGTAGATAGATAGATAGAGATAGGTAGGTAGGTAGATTGATAGATACAGATAGGTAGGTAGGTAGATAGATAGATACAGATAGGTAGGTAGGTAGATAGATAGATAGAGATAGGTAGGTAGGTAGGTAGATAGATAGATAGACATAGGTAGGTAGGTAGATTGATAGATACAGATAGGTAGATAGATAGATAGATAGATAGATACAGATAGGTAGGTAGGTAGATAGATAGATAGAGATAGGTAGGTAGGTAGATAGAAGACATAGGAAGGTAGGTAGATTGATAGATACAGATAGGTAGGTAGGTAGATAGATAGATACAGATAGGTATGTAGGTAGGTAGATAGATAGAGATAGGTAGGTAGGTAGAAAGATAGATACAGATAGGTAGGTAGGTAGATAGATAGATAGAGATAGGTAGGTAGTTAGATTGATAGATACAGATAGGTAGGTAGATATATAGAGGTAGGTAGGTAGGTAGGTAGATAGATAAATACAGATAGGTAGGTAGGTAGATAGATAGAGATAGGTAGGTAGGTAAATAGATAGATAGAGATAGGTAGGTAGGTAGATTGATAGATACAGATAGGTAGGTAGGTAGATAGATAGATAGATAGAGATAGGTAGGTAGGTAGGTAGATAGATAAATACAGATAGGTAGGTAGGTAGATAGATAGATAGAGATAGGTAGGTAGGTAGATTGATAGATACAGATAGGTAGGTAGGTAGATAGATAGATAGATAGAGATAGGTAGGTAGGTAGGTAGATAGATAAATACAGATAGGTAGGTAGGTAGGTAGATAGATAGAGATAGGTTGGTAGGTAGATAGATAGAAAGAGATAGGTAGGTAGGTAGATAGATAGAGATAGGTAGGTAGGTAGGTAGGTAGATAGAGATAGGTAGGGAGGTAGATAGATAGATAGATAGAGATAGGTAGGTAGGTAAATTGATAGATACAGATAGGTAGGTAGGTAGATAGATAGATAGAGATAGGTAGATAGATAGATAGATAGATAGACATAGGTAGGTAGGTAGATAGATAGATACAGATAGGTAGATAGGTAGATAGATAGATACAGATAGGTAGGTAGGTAGGTAGGTAGGTAGATAGATAGATAGATAGATAGATAGATAGATAGATAGATAGATAGATAGATAGATAGATAGATAGATAGATAGATAGATAGAGAGAGGTAGGTAGGTAGATAGATAGATAGATAGACATAGGTAGGTAGGTAGATTGATAGATACAGATAGGTAGATAGATAGATAGATACAGATAGGTAGGTAGGTAGATAGATAGATAGAGAGAGGTAGGTAGGTAGATAGATAAATACAGATAGGTAGGTAGGTAGGTAGATAGATAGAGATAGGTAGGTAGGTAGGTAGGTAGATAGATAGAGATAGGTAGGTAGGTAGATAGATAGATAGAGATAGGTAGGTAGGTAGATTGATAGATACAGATAGGAAGGTAGGTAGATAGATAAATACAGATAGGTAGGTAGGTAGGTAGGTAGATAGATAGAGATAGGTTGGTAGGTAGATAGATAGATAGAGATTGGTAGGTAGGTAGATAGATAGAGATAGGTAGGTAGGTAGGTAGGTAGGTAGATAGAGATAGGTAGGGAGGTAGGTAGATAGATAGAGATAGGTAGGTAGGTAGGTAGGTAGATAGATACAGATAGAGATAGGTAGGTAGTTAGATTGATAGATACAGATAGGTAGGTAGATATATAGAGGTAGGTAGGTAGGTAGGTAGATAGATAAATACAGATAGGTAGGTAGGTAGATAGATAGAGATAGGTAGGTAGGTAAATAGATAGATAGAGATAGGTAGGTAGGTAGATTGATAGATACAGATAGGTAGGTAGGTAGATAGATAGATAGATAGATAGATAGATAGAGATAGGTAGGTAGGTAGGTAGATAGATAAATACAGATAGGTAGGTAGGTAGATAGATAGATAGAGATAGGTAGGTAGGTAGATAGATAGAAAGAGATAGGTAGGTAGGTAGATAGATAGAGATAGGTAGGTAGGTAGATAGATAGAGATAGGTAGGGAGGTAGGTAGATAGATAGAGATAGGTAGGTAGGTAGGTAGATAGATACAGATAGGTAGGTAGGTAGATAGATAGATAGATAGATAGATAGATAGATAGATAGATAGATAGATAGATAGATAGATAGATAGATAGATAGAGATAGGTAGGTAGGTAGGTAGATAGATAGAGATAGGTAGCTAGGTAGATAGATAGATAGAGATAGGTAGGTAGGTAGATTGATAGATACAGATAGGTAGGTAGGTAGATAGATAGATACAGATAGGTAGGTAGGTAGATAGATAGATAGATAGAGATAGGTAGGTAGGTAGATAGATAGATAGACATAGGTAGGTAGGTAGATTGATAGATACAGATAGGTAGATAGATAGATAGATAGATAGATAGATAGATAGATAGATAGATAGATAGATAGATACAGATAGGTAGGTAGGTAGATAGATAGATAGAGATAGGTAGGTAGGTAGATAGAAGACATAGGAAGGTAGGTAGATTGATAGATACAGATAGGTAGGTAGGTAGATAGATAGATACAGATAGGTATGTAGGTAGGTAGATAGATAGAGATAGGTAGGTAGGTAGAAAGATAGATACAGATAGGTAGGTAGGTAGATAGATAGATAGAGATAGGTAGGTAGTTAGATTGATAGATACAGATAGGTAGGTAGATATATAGAGGTAGGTAGGTAGGTAGGTAGATAGATAAATACAGATAGGTAGGTAGGTAGATAGATAGAGATAGGTAGGTAGGTAAATAGATAGATAGAGATAGGTAGGTAGGTAGATTGATAGATACAGATAGGTAGGTAGGTAGATAGATAGATAGAGATAGGTAGGTAGGTAGGTAGATAGATAAATACAGATAGGTAGGTAGGTAGATAGATAGATAGAGATAGGTAGGTAGGTAGATTGATAGATACAGATAGGTAGGTAGGTAGATAGATAGATAGAGATAGGTAGTTGGGTAGATTGATAGATACAGATAGGAAGGTAGGTAGATAGATAAATAGAGATAGGTAGGTAGGTAGGTAGATAGATAGAGATAGGTTGGTAGGTAGATAGATAGAAAGAGATAGGTAGGTAGGTAGATAGATAGAGATAGGTAGGTAGGTAGGTAGGTAGATAGAGATAGGTAGGGAGGTAGATAGATAGATAGATAGAGATAGGTAGGTAGGTAAATTGATAGATACAGATAGGTAGGTAGGTAGATAGATAGATAGAGATAGGTAGGTAGGTAGATAGATAGAGATAGGTACGTAGGTAGGAAGATAGATACAGATAGGTAGGTAGGTAGATAGATAGATAGATAGAGATAGGTAGGTAGGTAAATTGATAGATACAGATAGGTAGGTAGGTAGATAGATAGATAGAGATAGGTAGATAGATAGATAGATAGATAGATAGATAGATAGACATAGGTAGGTAGGTAGATAGATAGATACAGATAGGTAGATAGGTAGATAGATAGATACAGATAGGTAGGTAGGTAGGTAGATAGATAGATAGATAGATAGATAGATAGATAGATAGATAGATAGATAGATAGATAGATAGATATATAGATAGATAGATAGAGATAGGTAGGTAGGTAGATAGATAGATAGACATAGGTAGGTAGGTAGATTGATAGATACAGATAGGTAGATAGATAGATAGATACAGATAGGTAGGTAGGTAGATAGATAGAGAGAGAGAGGTAGGTAGGTAGATAGATAAATACAGATAGGTAGGTAGGTAGGTAGATAGATAGAGATAGGTAGGTAGGTAGGTAGATAGATAGAGATAGGTAGGTAGGTAGATAGATAGATAGAGATAGGTAGGTAGGTAGATTGATAGATACAGATAGGAAGGTAGGTAGATAGATAAATACAGATAGGTAGGTAGGTAGGTAGGTAGATAGATAGAGATAGGTTGGTAGGTAGATAGATAGATAGAGATTGGTAGGTAGGTAGATTGATAGATACAGATAGGTAGGTAGATATATAGAGGTAGGTAGGTAGGTAGGTAGATAGATAAATACAGATAGGTAGGTAGGTAGATAGATAGAGATAGGTAGGTAGGTATATAGATAGATAGAGATAGGTAGGTAGGTAGATTGATAGATACAGATAGGTAGGTAGGTAGATAGATAGATAGATAGAGATAGGTAGGTAGGTAGGTAGATAGATAAATACAGATAGGTAGGTAGGTAGATAGATAGATAGAGATAGGTAGGTAGGTAGATTGATAGATACAGATAGGTAGGTAGGTAGATAGATAGATAGATAGATAGATAGATAGATAGAGATAGGTAGTTGGGTAGATTGATAGATACAGATAGGAAGGTAGGTAGATAGATAAATACAGATAGGTAGGTAGGTAGGTAGATAGATAGAGATAGGTTGGTAGGTAGATAGATAGAAAGAGATAGGTAGGTAGGTAGATAGATAGAGATAGGTAGGTAGGTAGGTAGGTAGGTAGGTAGATAGAGATAGGTAGGGAGGTAGATAGATAGATAGATAGATAGAGATAGGTAGGTAGGTAAATTGATAGATACAGATAGGTAGGTAGGTAGATAGATAGATAGAGATAGGTAGGTAGGTAGATAGATAGAGATAGGTAGGTAGGTAGGTAGGTAGATACAGATAGGTAGGTAGGTAGATAGATAGATAGATAGAGATAGGTAGGTAGGTAAATTGATAGATACAGATAGGTAGGTAGGTAGATAGATAGATAGAGATAGGTAGATAGATAGATAGATAGATAGACATAGGTAGGTAGGTAGATAGATAGATACAGATAGGTAGATAGGTAGATAGATAGATACAGATAGGTAGGTAGGTAGGTAGGTAGATAGATAGATAGATAGATAGATAGATAGATAGATAGATAGATAGATAGATAGATAGATAGATAGATAGATAGAGATAGGTAGGTAGGTAGATAGATAGATAGACATAGGTAGGTAGGTAGATTGATAGATACAGATAGGTAGATAGATAGATAGATACAGATAGGTAGGTAGGTAGATAGATAGATAGATAGAGAGAGGTAGGTAGGTAGATAGATAAATACAGATAGGTAGGTAGGTAGGTAGATAGTTAGAGATAGGTAGGTAGGTAGGTAGATAGATAGAGATAGGTAGGTAGGTAGATAGATAGATAGAGATAGGTAGGTAGGTAGATTGATAGATACAGATAGGAAGGTAGGTAGATAGATAAATACAGATAGGTAGGTAGGTAGGTAGGTAGATAGATAGAGATAGGTTGGTAGGTAGATAGATAGATAGAGATTGGTAGGTAGGTAGATAGATAGAGATAGGTAGGTAGGTAGGTAGGTAGATAGAGATAGGTAGGGAGGTAGGTAGATAGATAGAGATAGGTAGGTAGGTAGGTAGGTAGGTAGATAGATACAGATAGGTAGGTAGGTAGATAGATAGATAGATAGATAGATAGAGATAGGTTGGTAGGTAAATTGATAGATACAGATAGGTAGGTAGGTAGGTAGATAGATAGAGATAGGTAGGTAGATAGATAGATAGATAGATAGATAGATAGATAGATAGATAGATAGATAGATAGATAGATAGATAGATAGAGATAGGTAGGTAGGTAGGTAGATAGATAAATACAGATAGGTAGGTAGGTAGATAGATAGATAGAGATAGGTAGGTAGGTAGATTGATAGATACAGATAGGTAGGTAGGTAGATAGATAGATAGAGATAGGTAGGTAGGTTGATAGATACAGATAGGTAGGTAGGTAGATTGATAGATACAGATAGGTAGGTAGGTAGATTGATAGATACAGATAGGTAGGTAGGTAGATAGATAAATACAGATAGGTAGGAAGGTAGATCGATAGATACAGATAGGTAGGTAGGTAGGTAGATAAATACAGATAGGTAGGTAGGTAGGTAGATAGATAGAGATAGGTAGGTAGGTAGATTGATAGATACAGATAGGAAGGTAGGTAGATAGATAAATACAGATAGGTAGGTAGGTAGGTAGGTAGATAGATAGAGATAGGTTGGTAGGTAGATAGATAGATAGAGATAGGTAGGTAGGTAGATAGATAGAGATAGGTAGGTAGGTAGGTAGGTAGATAGAGATAGGTAGGGAGGTAGGTAGATAGATAGAGATAGGTAGGTAGGTAGGTAGGTAGATAGATCCAGATAGGTAGGTAGGTAGATAGAAAGATAGATAGATAGATAGAGATAGGTAGGTAGGTAAATTGATAGATACAGATAGGTAGGTAGGTAGATAGATAGATAGATAGACATAGGTAGGTAGGTAGATAGATAGATACAGATAGGTAGATAGGTAGATAGATAGATAGAGATAGGTAGGTAGGTAGATTGATAGATACAGATAGGTAGGTAGGTAGATAGATAGATACAGATAGGTAGGTAGGTAGATAGATAGATAGAGATAGGTAGGTAGGTAGATAGATAGATAGACATAGGTAGGTAGGTAGATTGATAGATACAGATAGGTAGATAGATAGATAGATAGATAGATACAGATAGGTAGGTAGGTAGATTGATAGATACAGATAGGTAGGTAGGTAGGTAGATAGATAGAGATAGGTAGGTAGGTAGGTAGATAGATAGAGATAGGTAGGGAGGTAGGTAGATAGATAGAGATAGGTAGGTAGGTAGATAGATACAGATAGGTAGTTAGGTAGATAGATAGATAGAGATAGGTAGGTAGGTAAATTGATAGATACAGATAGGTAGGTGGATAGATAGATAGATAGAGATAGGTAGGTAGGTAGATAGATAGATAGACATAGGTAAGTAGGTAGATGGCTAGATACAGATAGGTAGGTAGGTAGATTGATAGATACAGATAGGTAGGTAGGTAGATAGATAGATACAGATAGGTAGGTAGGTAGATAGATAGATAGAGATAGGTAGGTAAGTAGATAGATAGATACAGATAGGTAGGTAGGTAGATTGATAGATAGAGATAGCTAGGTAGGTAGATAGATAAATACAGATAGGTAGGTAGGTAGATAGATAGATACAGATAGGTAGGTAGGTAGATAGATAAATACAGATAGGTAGGTAGGTAGATAGATAGATAGAGATAGGTAGGTAGGTAGATTGATAGATACAGATAGGTAGGTAGGTAGATAGATAAATACAGATAGGTTGGTAGGTTGATAGATAGATAGAGATAGGTAGGTAGGGAGATAGATAGAGATAGGTAGGTAGGTAGGTAGATAGAGATAGGTAGGTAGGTAGGTAGGTAGATAGATAGAGATAGGTAGGTAGGTAGGTAGATAGATAGAGATAGGTAGGTAGGTAGGTAGATAGATAGATACAGATATGTAGGTAGGTAGATAGATAGATAGAGATAGGTAGGTAGGTAGATAGATAAATACAGATAGGTAGGTAGATAGATAGATAGATAGATAGATAGATAGATAGATAGATAGATAGAGATAGGTAGGTAGGTAGGTAGATAGATAGACATAGGTAGGTAGGTAGATTGATAGATACAGATAGGTAGGTAGGTAGATAGATAGATACAGATAGGTAGGTAGGTAGGTAGATAGATAGAGATAGGTAGGTAGGTAGATAGATAAATACAGATAGGTAGGTAGGTAGATAGATAGATAGAGATAGGTAGGTAGGTAGATTGATAGATACAGATAGGTAGGTAGGTAGATAGATAGATACAGATAGGTAGGTAGGTAGATAGATAGATAGATAGATAGATAGATAGATAGATAGATAGATAGATAGATAGATAGATAGATAGATAGATAGATAGATAGAGGTAGGTAGGTAGATAGATAGATAGACATAGGTAGGTAGGTAGATTGATAGATACAGATAGGTAGATAGATAGATAGATAGATACAGATAGGTAGGTAGGTAGATAGATAGATAGAGAGAGGTAGGTAGGTAGATAGATAAATACAGATAGGTAGGTAGGTAGGTAGATAGATAGAGATAGGTAGGTAGGTAGGTAGATAGATAGAGATAGGAGGTAGGTAGATTGATAGATACAGATAGGAAGGTAGGTAGATAGATAAATACAGATAGGTAGGTAGGTAGGTAGGTAGATAGATAGAGATAGGTAGGTAGATAGATAGATAGATAGATAGATAGATAGAGATAGGTAGGTAGGTAGATTGATAGATACAGATAGGTAGGTAGGTAGGTAGATAGATAGAGATAGGTAGGTAGGTAGGTAGAAAGATAGAGATAGGTAGGGAGGTAGGTAGATAGATAGAGATAGGTAGGTAGGTAGGTAGATAGATACAGATAGGTAGTTAGGTAGATAGATAGATAGAGATAGGTAGGTAGGTAAATTGATAGATACAGATAGGTAGGTGGATAGATAGATAGATAGAGATAGGTAGGTAGGTAGATAGATAGATAGACATAGGTAAGTAGGTAGATGGCTAGATACAGATAGGTAGGTAGGTAGATTGATAGATAGATACAGATAGGTAGGTAGGTAGATAGATAGAGGTAGGTAGGTAGGTAGGCAGGTAGGTAGATAGATAAATACAGATAGGTAGGTAGGTAGATAGATAGATAGAGATAGGTAGGTAGGTAGATAGATAGATAGATAGATAGAGATAGGTAGGTAGGTAGATTGATAGATACAGATAGGTAGGTAGGTAGATAGATAGATACAGATAGGTAGGTAGGTAGATAGATAAATACAGATAGGTAGGTAGGTAGATAGATAGATAGAGATAGGTAGGTAGGTAGATTGATAGATACAGATAGGTAGGTAGATAGATAGATAGAGATAGGTAGGTAGGTAGATAGATAAATACAGATAGGTAGGTAGGTAGGTAGATAGATAGAGATAGGTAGGTAGGTAGATAGATAGATAGAAATAGGTAGGTAGGTAGATTGATAGATACAGATAGGTAGGTAGGTAGATAGATAGATACAGATAGGTAGGTAGGTAGATAGATAGATAGATAGATAGATAGATAGATAGATAGATAGATAGATAGAGATAGGTAGGTAGGTAGATAGATAGATAGACATAGGTAGGTAGGTAGATTGATAGATACAGATAGGTAGATAGATAGATAGAAACAGATAGGTAGGTAGGTAGGTAGATAGATAGATAGAGAGAGGTAGGTAGGTAGATAGATAAATACAGATAGGTAGGTAGGTAGGTAGATAGATAGAGATAGGTAGGTAGGTAGGTAGGTAGGTAGATAGATAGAGATAGGAGGTAGGTAGATTGATAGATACAGATAGGAAGGTAGGTAGATAGATAAATACAGATAGGTAGGTAGGTAGGTAGATAGATAGAGATAGGTAGGTAGGTAGATAGATAGATAGAGATAGGTAGGTAGGTAGATTGATAGATACAGATAGGTAGGTAGGTAGGTAGATAGATAGAGATAGGTAGGTAGGTAGGTAGATAGATAGAGATAGGTAGGGAGGTAGGTAGATAGATAGAGATAGGTAGGTAGGTAGATAGATACAGATAGGTAGTTAGGTAGATAGATAGATAGATAGATAGATAGAGATAGGTAGGTAGGTAAATTGATAGATACAGATAGGTAGGTGGGTAGATAGATAGATAGAGATAGGTAGGTAGGTAGATAGATAGATAGACATAGGTAAGTAGGTAGATGGCTAGATACAGATAGGTAGGTAGGTAGATTGATAGATAGATACAGATAGGTAGGTAGGTAGATAGATAGAGGTAGGTAGGTAGGTTGGTAGGTAGATAGATAAATACAGATAGGTAGGTAGGTAGGTAGATAGATAGAGATAGGTAGGTAGGTAGATAGATAGATAGAGATAGGTAGGTAGGTAGATTGATAGATACAGATAGGTAGGTAGGTAGATAGATAGATACAGATAGGTAGGTAGGTATATAGATAAATACAGATAGGTAGGTAGGTAGATAGATAGATAGAGATAGGTAGGTAGGTAGATTGATAGATACAGATAGGTAGGTAGGTAGATAGATAGATAGATAGAGATAGGTAGGTAGGTTGATAGATACAGATAGGTAGGTAGGTAGATTGATAGATACAGATAGGTAGGTAGGTAGATAGATAAATACAGATAGGTAGGTAGGTAGATCGATAGATACAGATAGGTAGGTAGGTAGGTAGATAAATACAGATAGGTAGGTAGGTAGGTAGATAGATAGAGATAGGTAGGTAGGTAGATTGATAGATACAGATAGGAAGGTAGGTAGATAGATAAATACAGATAGGTAGGTAGGTAGGTAGATAGATAGAGATAGGTTGGTAGGTAGATAGATAGATAGAGATAGGTAGGTAGGTAGATAGATAGAGATAGGTAGGTAGGTAGGTAGGTAGATAGAGATAGGTAGGGAGGTAGGTAGATAGATAGAGATAGGTAGGTAGGTAGGTAGATAGATACAGATAGGTAGGTAGGTAGATAGATAGATAGATAGATAGATAGAGATAGGTAGGTAGGTAAATTGATAGATACAGATAGGAAGGTAGGTAGATAGATAGATACAGACAGGTAGATAGGTAGATAGATAGATAGAGATAGGTAGGTAGGTAGATAGATAAATACAGATAGGTAGGTAGGTAGGTAGATAGATAGAGATAGGTAGCTAGGTAGATAGATAGATAGAGATAGGTAGGTAGGTAGATTGATAGATACAGATAGGTAGGTAGGTAGATAGATAGATACAGATAGGTAGGTAGGTAGATAGATAGATAGAGATAGGTAGGTAGGTAGATAGATAGATAGACATAGGTAGGTAGGTAGATTGATAGATACAGATAGGTAGATAGATAGATAGATAGATAGATAGATAGATAGATACAGATAGGTAGGTAGGTAGATAGATAGATAGAGATAGGTAGGTAGGTAGGTAGAAGACATAGGAAGGTAGGTAGATTGATAGATACAGATAGGTAGGTAGGTAGATAGATAGATACAGATAGGTATGTAGGTAGGTAGATAGATAGAGATAGGTAGGTAGGTAGAAAGATAGATACAGATAGGTAGGTAGGTAGATAGATAGATACAGATAGGTAGGTAGATATATAGAGGTAGGTAGGTAGGTAGGTAGGTAGATAAATACAGATAGGTAGGTAGGTAGATAGATAGAGATAGGTAGGTAGGTAAATAGATAGATAGAGATAGGTAGGTAGGTAGATTGATAGATACAGATAGGTAGGTAGGTAGATAGATAGATAGATAGATAGATAGATAGATAGATAGATAGATAGATAGATAGATAGATAGATAGATAGAGATAGGTAGGTAGGTAGGTAGATAGATAAATACAAATAGGTAGGTAGGTAGATAGATAGATAGAGATAGGTAGGTAGGTAGATTGATAGATACAGATAGGTAGGTAGGTAGATAGATAGATAGAGATAGGTAGTTGGGTAGATTGATAGATACAGATAGGAAGGTAGGTAGATAGATAAATACAGATAGGTAGGTAGGTAGGTAGATAGATAGAGATAGGTTGGTAGGTAGATAGATAGAAAGAGATAGGTAGGTAGGTAGATAGATAGAGATAGGTAGGTAGGTAGGTAGGTAGATAGAGATAGGTAGGGAGGTAGATAGATAGATAGATAGAGATAGGTAGGTAGGTAAATTGATAGATACAGATAGGTAGGTAGGTAGATAGATAGATAGAGATAGGTAGATAGATAGATAGATAGATAGATAGACATAGGTAGGTAGGTAGATAGATAGATACAGATAGGTAGATTGGTAGATAGATAGGTACAGATAGGTAGGTAGGTAGGTAGGTAGGTAGATAGATAGATAGATAGATAGATAGATAGATAGATAGATAGATAGATAGATAGATAGATAGATAGATAGATAGATAGATAGATAGATAGATAGATATAGGTAGGTAGGTAGATAGATAGATAGATAGACATAGGTAGGTAGGTAGATTGATAGATACAGATAGGTAGATAGATAGATAGATACAGATAGGTAGGTAGGTAGATAGATAGATAGAGAGAGGTAGGTAGGTAGATAGATAAATACAGATAGGTAGGTAGGTAGGTAGATAGATAGAGATAGGTAGGTAGGTAGGTAGGTAGATAGATAGAGATAGGTTGGTAGGTAGATAGATAGATAGAGATTGGTAGGTAGGTAGATAGATAGAGATAGGTAGGTAGGTAGGTAGGTAGGTAGATAGAGATAGGTAGGGAGGTAGGTAGATAGATAGAGATAGGTAGGTAGGTAGGTAGGTAGATAGATACAGATAGAGATAGGTAGGTAGTTAGATTGATAGATACAGATAGGTAGGTAGATATATAGAGGTAGGTAGGTAGGTAGGTAGATAGATAAATACAGATAGGTAGGTAGGTAGATAGATAGAGATAGGTAGGTAGGTAAATAGATAGATAGAGATAGGTAGGTAGGTAGATTGATAGATACAGATAGGTAGGTAGGTAGATAGATAGATAGATAGAGATAGGTAGGTAGGTAGGTAGATAGATAAATACAGATAGGTAGGTAGGTAGATAGATAGATAGATAGAGATAGGTAGGTAGGTAGATAGATAGAAAGAGATAGGTAGGTAGGTAGATAGATAGAGATAGGTAGGTAGGTAGGTAGGTAGATAGAGATAGGTAGGGAGGTAGGTAGATAGATAGAGATAGGTAGGTAGGTAGGTAGATAGATACAGATAGGTAGGTAGGTAGGTAGATAGATAGATAGATAGATAGATAGATAGATAGATAGATAGATAGATAGATAGATAGATAGATAGATAGATAGAGATAGGTAGGTAGGTAAATTGATAGATACAGATAGGTAGGTAGGTAGATAGATAGATAGAGATAGGTAGGTAGGTAGATAGATAGATAGATAGACATAGGTAGGTAGGTAGATAGATAGATACAGATAGGTAGATAGGTAGATAGATAGATAGAGATAGGTAGGTAGGTAGATAGATAAATACAGATAGGTAGGTAGGTAGGTAGATAGATAGAGATAGGTAGCTAGGTAGATAGATAGATAGAGATAGGTAGGTAGGTAGATTGATAGATACAGATAGGTAGGTAGGTAGATAGATAGATACAGATAGGTAGGTAGGTAGACAGATAGATAGAGATAGGTAGGTAGGTAGATAGATAGATAGACATAGGTAGGTAGGTAGATTGATAGATACAGATAGGTAGATAGATAGATAGATAGATAGATAGATAGATAGATACAGATAGGTAGGTAGGTAGATAGATAGATAGAGATAGGTAGGTAGGTAGATAGAAGACATAGGAAGGTAGGTAGATTGATAGATACAGATAGGTAGGTAGGTAGATAGATAGATACAGATAGGTATGTAGGTAGGTAGATAGATAGAGATAGGTAGGTAGGTAGAAAGATAGATACAGATAGGTAGGTAGGTAGATAGATAGATAGAGATAGGTAGGTAGTTAGATTGATAGATACAGATAGGTAGGTAGATATATAGAGGTAGGTAGGTAGGTAGGTAGATAGATAAATACAGATAGGTAGGTAGGTAGATAGATAGAGATAGGTAGGTAGGTAAATAGATAGATAGAGATAGGTAGGTAGGTAGATTGATAGATACAGATAGGTAGGTAGGTAGATAGATAGATACAGATAGGTAGGTAGGTAGATAGATAGATAGAGATAGGTAGGTAGGTAGATAGATAGATAGACATAGGTAGGTAGGTAGATTGATAGATACAGATAGGTAGATAGATAGATAGATAGATAGATAGATAGATAGATACAGATAGGTAGGTAGGTAGATAGATAGATAGAGATAGGTAGGTAGGTAGGTAGAAGACATAGGAAGGTAGGTAGATTGATAGATACAGATAGGTAGGTAGGTAGATAGATAGATACAGATAGGTATGTAGGTAGGTAGATAGATAGAGATAGGTAGGTAGGTAGAAAGATAGATACAGATAGGTAGGTAGGTAGATAGATAGATACAGATAGGTAGGTAGATATATAGAGGTAGGTAGGTAGGTAGGTAGGTAGATAAATACAGATAGGTAGGTAGGTAGATAGATAGAGATAGGTAGGTAGGTAAATAGATAGATAGAGATAGGTAGGTAGGTAGATTGATAGATACAGATAGGTAGGTAGGTAGATAGATAGATAGATAGATAGATAGATAGATAGATAGATAGATAGATAGATAGATAGATAGATAGATAGATAGATAGATAGAGATAGGTAGGTAGGTAGGTAGATAGATAAATACAAATAGGTAGGTAGGTAGATAGATAGATAGAGATAGGTAGGTAGGTAGATTGATAGATACAGATAGGTAGGTAGGTAGATAGATAGATAGAGATAGGTAGTTGGGTAGATTGATAGATACAGATAGGAAGGTAGGTAGATAGATAAATACAGATAGGTAGGTAGGTAGGTAGATAGATAGAGATAGGTTGGTAGGTAGATAGATAGAAAGAGATAGGTAGGTAGGTAGATAGATAGAGATAGGTAGGTAGGTAGGTAGGTAGATAGAGATAGGTAGGGAGGTAGATAGATAGATAGATAGAGATAGGTAGGTAGGTAAATTGATAGATACAGATAGGTAGGTAGGTAGATAGATAGATAGAGATAGGTAGATAGATAGATAGATAGATAGATAGACATAGGTAGGTAGGTAGATAGATAGATACAGATAGGTAGATTGGTAGATAGATAGGTACAGATAGGTAGGTAGGTAGGTAGGTAGGTAGATAGATAGATAGATAGATAGATAGATAGATAGATAGATAGATAGATAGATAGATAGATAGATAGATAGATAGATAGATAGATAGATAGATAGATAGATAGATAGATATAGGTAGGTAGGTAGATAGATAGATAGATAGACATAGGTAGGTAGGTAGATTGATAGATACAGATAGGTAGATAGATAGATAGATACAGATAGGTAGGTAGGTAGATAGATAGATAGAGAGAGGTAGGTAGGTAGATAGATAAATACAGATAGGTAGGTAGGTAGGTAGATAGATAGAGATAGGTAGGTAGGTAGGTAGGTAGATAGATAGAGATAGGTTGGTAGGTAGATAGATAGATAGAGATTGGTAGGTAGGTAGATAGATAGAGATAGGTAGGTAGGTAGGTAGGTAGGTAGATAGAGATAGGTAGGGAGGTAGGTAGATAGATAGAGATAGGTAGGTAGGTAGGTAGGTAGATAGATACAGATAGAGATAGGTAGGTAGTTAGATTGATAGATACAGATAGGTAGGTAGATATATAGAGGTAGGTAGGTAGGTAGGTAGATAGATAAATACAGATAGGTAGGTAGGTAGATAGATAGAGATAGGTAGGTAGGTAAATAGATAGATAGAGATAGGTAGGTAGGTAGATTGATAGATACAGATAGGTAGGTAGGTAGATAGATAGATAGATAGAGATAGGTAGGTAGGTAGGTAGATAGATAAATACAGATAGGTAGGTAGGTAGATAGATAGATAGATAGAGATAGGTAGGTAGGTAGATAGATAGAAAGAGATAGGTAGGTAGGTAGATAGATAGAGATAGGTAGGTAGGTAGGTAGGTAGATAGAGATAGGTAGGGAGGTAGGTAGATAGATAGAGATAGGTAGGTAGGTAGGTAGATAGATACAGATAGGTAGGTAGGTAGGTAGATAGATAGATAGATAGATAGATAGATAGATAGATAGATAGATAGATAGATAGATAGATAGATAGATAGATAGATAGATAGAGATAGGTAGGTAGGTAAATTGATAGATACAGATAGGTAGGTAGGTAGATAGATAGATAGAGATAGGTAGGTAGGTAGATAGATAGATAGATAGACATAGGTAGGTAGGTAGATAGATAGATACAGATAGGTAGATAGGTAGATAGATAGATAGAGATAGGTAGGTAGGTAGATAGATAAATACAGATAGGTAGGTAGGTAGGTAGATAGATAGAGATAGGTAGCTAGGTAGATAGATAGATAGAGATAGGTAGGTAGGTAGATTGATAGATACAGATAGGTAGGTAGGTAGATAGATAGATACAGATAGGTAGGTAGGTAGACAGATAGATAGAGATAGGTAGGTAGGTAGATAGATAGATAGACATAGGTAGGTAGGTAGATTGATAGATACAGATAGGTAGATAGATAGATAGATAGATAGATAGATAGATAGATACAGATAGGTAGGTAGGTAGATAGATAGATAGAGATAGGTAGGTAGGTAGATAGAAGACATAGGAAGGTAGGTAGATTGATAGATACAGATAGGTAGGTAGGTAGATAGATAGATACAGATAGGTATGTAGGTAGGTAGATAGATAGAGATAGGTAGGTAGGTAGAAAGATAGATACAGATAGGTAGGTAGGTAGATAGATAGATAGAGATAGGTAGGTAGTTAGATTGATAGATACAGATAGGTAGGTAGATATATAGAGGTAGGTAGGTAGGTAGGTAGATAGATAAATACAGATAGGTAGGTAGGTAGATAGATAGAGATAGGTAGGTAGGTAAATAGATAGATAGAGATAGGTAGGTAGGTAGATTGATAGATACAGATAGGTAGGTAGGTAGATAGATAGATAGATAGAGATAGGTAGGTAGGTAGTTAGATAGATAAATACAGATAGGTAGGTAGGTAGATAGATAGATAGAGATAGGTAGGTAGGTAGATTGATAGATACAGATAGGTAGGTAGGTAGATAGATAGATAGAGATAGGTAGTTGGGTAGATTGATAGATACAGATAGGAAGGTAGGTAGATAGATAAATACAGATAGGTAGGTAGATAGGTAGATAGATAGATAGATAGATAGATACAGATAGGTAGGTAGGTAGATAGATAGATAGAGATAGGTAGGTAGGTAGATAGAAGACATAGGAAGGTAGGTAGATTGATAGATACAGATAGGTAGGTAGGTAGATAGATAGATACAGATAGGTATGTAGGTAGGTAGATAGATAGAGATAGGTAGGTAGGTAGAAAGATAGATACAGATAGGTAGGTAGGTAGATAGATAGATAGAGATAGGTAGGTAGTTAGATTGATAGATACAGATAGGTAGGTAGATATATAGAGGTAGGTAGGTAGGTAGGTAGATAGATAAATACAGATAGGTAGGTAGGTAGATAGATAGAGATAGGTAGGTAGGTAAATAGATAGATAGAGATAGGTAGGTAGGTAGATTGATAGATACAGATAGGTAGGTAGGTAGATAGATAGATAGATAGAGATAGGTAGGTAGGTAGTTAGATAGATAAATACAGATAGGTAGGTAGGTAGATAGATAGATAGAGATAGGTAGGTAGGTAGATTGATAGATACAGATAGGTAGGTAGGTAGATAGATAGATAGAGATAGGTAGTTGGGTAGATTGATAGATACAGATAGGAAGGTAGGTAGATAGATAAATACAGATAGGTAGGTAGATAGGTAGATAGATAGAGATAGGTTGGTAGGTAGATAGATAGAAAGAGATAGGTAGGTAGGTAGATAGATAGAGATAGGTAGGTAGGTAGGTAGGTAGAGATAGGTAGGGAGGTAGATAGATAGATAGATAGATAGATAGATAGAGATAGGTAGGTAGGTAAATTGATAGATACAGATAGGTAGGTAGGTAGATAGATAGATAGAGATAGGTAGGTAGGTAGATAGATAGATAGATAGACATAGGTAGGTAGGTAGATAGATAGATACAGATAGGTAGATTGGTAGATAGATAGGTACAGATAGGTAGGTAGGTAGGTAGGTAGGTAGGTAGATAGATAGATAGATAGATAGATAGATAGATAGATAGATAGATAGATAGATAGATAGATAGATAGATAGATATAGGTAGGTAGGTAGATAGATAGATAGATAGACATAGGTAGGTAGGTAGATTGATAGATACAGATAGGTAGATAGATAGATAGATACAGATAGGTAGGTAGGTAGATAGATAGATAGAGAGAGGTAGGTAGGTAGATAGATAAATACAGATAGGTAGGTAGGTAGGTAGATAGATAGAGATAGGTAGGTAGGTAGGTAGGTAGATAGATAGAGATAGGTTGGTAGGTAGATAGATAGATAGAGATTGGTAGGTAGGTAGATAGATAGAGATAGGTAGGTAGGTAGGTAGGTAGGTAGATAGAGATAGGTAGGGAGGTAGGTAGATAGATAGAGATAGGTAGGTAGGTAGGTAGGTAGATAGATACAGATAGAGATAGGTAGGTAGTTAGATTGATAGATACAGATAGGTAGGTAGATATATAGAGGTAGGTAGGTAGGTAGGTAGATAGATAAATACAGATAGGTAGGTAGGTAGATAGATAGAGATAGGTAGGTAGGTAAATAGATAGATAGAGATAGGTAGGTAGGTAGATTGATAGATACAGATAGGTAGGTAGGTAGATAGATAGATAGATAGAGATAGGTAGGTAGGTAGGTAGATAGATAAATACAGATAGGTAGGTAGGTAGATAGATAGATAGATAGAGATAGGTAGGTAGGTAGATAGATAGAAAGAGATAGGTAGGTAGGTAGATAGATAGAGATAGGTAGGTAGGTAGGTAGGTAGATAGAGATAGGTAGGGAGGTAGGTAGATAGATAGAGATAGGTAGGTAGGTAGGTAGATAGATACAGATAGGTAGGTAGGTAGATAGATAGATAGATAGATAGATAGATAGATAGATAGATAGATAGATAGATAGATAGATAGAGATAGGTAGGTAGGTAAATTGATAGATACAGATAGGTAGGTAGGTAGATAGATAGATAGAGATAGGTAGGTAGGTAGATAGATAGATAGATAGACATAGGTAGGTAGGTAGATAGATAGATACAGATAGGTAGATAGGTAGATAGATAGATAGAGATAGGTAGGTAGGTAGATAGATAAATACAGATAGGTAGGTAGGTAGGTAGATAGATAGAGATAGGTAGCTAGGTAGATAGATAGATAGAGATAGGTAGGTAGGTAGATTGATAGATACAGATAGGTAGGTAGGTAGATAGATAGATACAGATAGGTAGGTAGGTAGACAGATAGATAGAGATAGGTAGGTAGGTAGATAGATAGATAGACATAGGTAGGTAGGTAGATTGATAGATACAGATAGGTAGATAGATAGATAGATAGATAGATAGATAGATAGATAGATACAGATAGGTAGGTAGGTAGATAGATAGATAGAGATAGGTAGGTAGGTAGATAGAAGACATAGGAAGGTAGGTAGATTGATAGATACAGATAGGTAGGTAGGTAGATAGATAGATACAGATAGGTATGTAGGTAGGTAGATAGATAGAGATAGGTAGGTAGGTAGAAAGATAGATACAGATAGGTAGGTAGGTAGATAGATAGATAGAGATAGGTAGGTAGTTAGATTGATAGATACAGATAGGTAGGTAGATATATAGAGGTAGGTAGGTAGGTAGGTAGATAGATAAATACAGATAGGTAGGTAGGTAGATAGATAGAGATAGGTAGGTAGGTAAATAGATAGATAGAGATAGGTAGGTAGGTAGATTGATAGATACAGATAGGTAGGTAGGTAGATAGATAGATAGATAGAGATAGGTAGGTAGGTAGTTAGATAGATAAATACAGATAGGTAGGTAGGTAGATAGATAGATAGAGATAGGTAGGTAGGTAGATTGATAGATACAGATAGGTAGGTAGGTAGATAGATAGATAGAGATAGGTAGTTGGGTAGATTGATAGATACAGATAGGAAGGTAGGTAGATAGATAAATACAGATACGTAGGTAGATAGGTAGATAGATAGAGATAGGTTGGTAGGTAGATAGATAGAAAGAGATAGGTAGGTAGGTAGATAGATAGAGATAGGTAGGTAGGTAGGTAGGTAGAGATAGGTAGGGAGGTAGATAGATAGATAGATAGATAGATAGAGATAGGTAGGTAGGTAAATTGATAGATACAGATAGGTAGGTAGGTAGATAGATAGATAGAGATAGGTAGGTAGGTAGATAGATAGAGATAGGTACGTAGGTAGGTAGATAGATACAGATAGGTAGGTAGGTAGATAGATAGATAGATAGAGATAGGTAGTTGGGTAGATTGATAGATACAGATAGGAAGGTAGGTAGATAGATAAATACAGATAGGTAGGTAGGTAGGTAGATAGATAGAGATAGGTTGGTAGGTAGATAGATAGAAAGAGATAGGTAGGTAGGTAGATAGATACAGATAGGTAGGTAGGTAGATAGATAGATAGATAGATAGATAGATAGATAGATAGATAGATAGATAGATAGATAGATAGAGATAGGTAGGTAGGTAGATAGATAGATAGACATAGGTAGGTAGGTAGATTGATAGATACAGATAGGTAGATAGATAGATAGATACAGATAGGTAGGTAGGTAGATAGATAGATAGAGAGAGGTAGGTAGG
This sequence comes from Crotalus helleri, assembly GCA_024509115.1. NCBI lineage: Eukaryota > Metazoa > Chordata > Lepidosauria > Squamata > Viperidae > Crotalus > Crotalus helleri. The sequence goes on from JAKSXO010000032.1 coordinate 169,913, forward strand.
TAGATAGATAAATACAGATAGGTAGGTAGGTAGGTAGATAGATAGAGATAGGTAGGTAGGTAGGTAGATAGATAGAGATAGGTAGGTAGGTAGATAGATAGATAGAGATAGGTAGGTAGGTAGATTGATAGATAGAGATAGGAAGGTAGGTAGATAGATAAATACAGATAGGTAGGTAGGTAGGTAGGTAGATAGATAGAGATAGGTTGGTAGGTAGATAGATAGATAGAGATTGGTAGGTAGGTAGATAGATAGAGATAGGTAGGTAGGTAGGTAGGTAGATAGAGATAGGTAGGGAGGTAGGTAGATAGATAGAGATAGGTAGGTAGGTAGGTAGGTAGATAGATACAGATAGGTAGGTAGGTAGATAGATAGATAGAGATAGGTTGGTAGGTAAATTGATAGATACAGATAGGTAGGTAGGTAGATAGATAGATAGAGATAGGTAGGTAGATATATAGATAGATAGATAGATAGATAGATAGATAGATAGATAGATAGATAGATAGATAGATAGATAGATAGATAGATAGATAGATAGAGATAGGTAGGTAGGTAGGTAGATAGATAAATACAGATAGGTAGGTAGGTAGATAGATAGATAGAGATAGGTAGGTAGGTAGATTGATAGATACAGATAGGTAGGTAGGTAGATAGATAGATAGAGATAGGTAGGTAGGTTGATAGATACAGATAGGTAGGTAGGTAGATTGATAGATACAGATAGGTAGGTAGGTAGATTGATAGATACAGATAGGTAGGTAGGTAGATAGATAAATACAGATAGGTAGGAAGGTAGATCGATAGATACAGATAGGTAGGTAGGTAGGTAGATAAATACAGATAGGTAGGTAGGTAGATTGATAGATACAGATAGGAAGGTAGGTAGATAGATAAATACAGATAGGTAGGTAGGTAGGTAGGTAGATAGATAGAGATAGGTTGGTAGGTAGATAGATAGATAGAGATAGGTAGGTAGGTAGATAGATAGAGATAGGTAGGTAGGTAGGTAGATAGAGATAGGTAGGGAGGTAGGTAGATAGATAGATAGATAGATAGATAGATAGAGATAGGTAGGTAGGTAAATTGATAGATACAGATAGGTAGGTAGGTAGATAGATAGATAGATAGATAGATAGACATAGGTAGGTAGGTAGATAGATAGATACAGATAGGTAGATAGGTAGATAGATAGATAGAGATAGGTAGGTAGGTAGAGAGATAAATACAGATAGGTAGGTAGGTAGGTAGATAGATAGAGATAGGTAGCTAGGTAGATAGATAGATAGAGATAGGTAGGTAGGTAGATTGATAGATACAGATAGGTAGGTAGGTAGATAGATAGATACAGATAGGTAGGTAGGTAGATAGATAGATAGAGATAGGTAGGTAGGTAGATAGATAGATAGACATAGGTAGGTAGGTAGATTGATAGATACAGATAGGTAGATAGATAGATAGATACAGATAGGTAGGTAGGTAGATAGATAGAGATAGGTTGGTAGGTAGATAGATAGAAAGAGATAGGTAGGTAGGTAGATAGATAGAGATAGGTAGGTAGGTAGGTAGGTAGATAGAGATAGGTAGGGAGGTAGATAGATAGATAGATAGAGATAGGTAGGTAGGTAAATTGATAGATACAGATAGGTAGGTAGGTAGATAGATAGATAGAGATAGGTAGGTAGGTAGATAGATAGAGATAGGTAGGTAGGTAGGTAGATAGATACAGATAGGTAGGTAGGTAGATAGATAGATAGATAGATAGAGATAGGTAGGTAGGTAAATTGATAGATACAGATAGGTAGGTAGGTAGATAGATAGATAGAGATAGGTAGATAGATAGATAGATAGATAGATAGATAGATAGATAGATAGATAGATAGATAGATAGATAGATAGATAGATAGACATAGGTAGGTAGGTAGATAGATAGATACAGATAGGTAGATAGGTAGATAGATAGATACAGATAGGTAGGTAGGTAGGTAGGTAGATAGATAGATAGATAGATAGATAGATAGATAGATAGATAGATAGATAGATAGATAGATAGATAGATAGATAGATAGATAGATAGATAGAGATAGGTAGGTAGGTAGATAGATAGATAGACATAGGTAGGTAGGTAGATTGATAGATACAGATAGGTAGATAGATAGATAGATACAGATAGGTAGGTAGGTAGATAGATAGATAGAGAGAGGTAGGTAGGTAGATAGATAAATACAGATAGGTAGGTAGGTAGGTAGATAGATAGAGATAGGTAGGTAGGTAGGTACATAGATAGAGATAGGTAGGTAGGTAGATAGATAGATAGAGATAGGTAGGTAGGTAGATTGATAGATACAGATAGGAAGGTAGGTAGATAGATAAATACAGATAGGTAGGTAGGTAGGTAGGTAGATAGATAGAGATAGGTTGGTAGGTAGATAGATAGATAGAGATTGGTAGGTAGGTAGATAGATAGAGATAGGTAGGTAGGTAGGTAGGTAGATAGAGATAGGTAGGGAGGTAGGTAGATAGATAGAGATAGGTAGGTAGGTAGGTAGGTAGATAGATACAGATAGGTAGGTAGGTAGATAGATAGATAGATAGAGATAGGTTGGTAGGTAAATTGATAGATACAGATAGGTAGGTAGGTAGATAGACAGATAGAGATAGGTAGGTAGATAGATAGATAGATAGATAGATAGATAGATAGATAGATAGATAGATAGATAGATAGATAGATAGATAGATAGAGATAGGTAGGTAGGTAGGTAGATAGATAAATACAGATAGGTAGGTAGGTAGATAGATAGATAGAGATAGGTAGGTAGGTAGATTGATAGATACAGATAGGTAGGTAGGTAGATAGATAGATAGAGATAGATAGGTAGGTTGATAGATACAGATAGGTAGGTAGGTAGATTGATAGATACAGATAGGTAGGTAGGTAGATTGATAGATACAGATAGGTAGGTAGGTAGATAGATAAATACAGATAGGTAGGAAGGTAGATCGATAGATACAGATAGGTAGGTAGGTAGGTAGATAAATACAGATAGGTAGGTAGGTAGGTAGATAGATAGAGATAGGTAGGTAGGTAGATTGATAGATACAGATAGGAAGGTAGGTAGATAGATAAATACAGATAGGTAGGTAGGTAGGTAGGTAGATAGATAGAGATAGGTTGGTAGGTAGATAGATAGATAGAGATAGGTAGGTAGGTAGATAGAGATAGGTAGGTAGGTAGGTAGGTAGATAGAGATAGGTAGGGAGGTAGGTAGATAGATAGATAGATAGATAGAGATAGGTAGGTAGGTAAATTGATAGATACAGATAGGTAGGTAGGTAGATAGATAGATAGATAGACATAGGTAGGTAGATAGATAGATACAGATAGGTAGATAGGTAGATAGATAGATAGAGATAGGTAGGTAGGTAGAGAGATAAATACAGATAGGTAGGTAGGTAGGTAGATAGATAGAGATAGGTAGCTAGGTAGATAGATAGATAGAGATAGGTAGGTAGGTAGATTGATAGATACAGATAGGTAGGTAGGTAGATAGATAGATACAGATAGGTAGGTAGGTAGATAGATAGATAGAGATAGGTAGGTAGGTAGATAGATAGATAGATAGACATAGGTAGGTAGGTAGATTGATAGATACAGATAGGTAGATAGATAGATAGATAGATACAGATAGGTAGGTAGGTAGATTGATAGATACAGATAGGTAGGTAGGTAGGTAGATAGATAGAGATAGGTAGGTAGGTAGGTAGATAGATAGAGATAGGTAGGGAGGTAGGTAGATAGATAGAGATAGGTAGGTAGGTAGATAGATACAGATAGGTAGTTAGGTAGATAGATAGATAGAGATAGGTAGGTAGGTAAATTGATAGATACAGATAGGTAGGTGGGTAGATAGATAGATAGAGATAGGTAGGTAGGTAGATAGATAGATAGACATAGGTAAGTAGGTAGATGGCTAGATACAGATAGGTAGGTAGGTAGATTGATAGATAGATACAAATAGGTAGGTAGGTAGATAGATAGAGGTAGGTAGGTAGGTAGGTAGGTAGGTAGATTGATAGATACAGATAGGTAGATAGATAGATAGATAGATACAGATAGGTAGGTAGGTAGATAGATAGATAGAGATAGGTAGGTAGGTAGATAGAAGACATAGGAAGGTAGGTAGATTGATAGATACAGATAGGTAGGTAGCTAGATAGATAGATACAGATAGGTATGTAGGTAGATAGATAGATAGAGATAGGTAGGTAGGTAGAAAGATAGATACAGATAGGTAGGTAGGTAGATAGATAGATAGAGATAGGTAGGTAGTTAGATTGATAGATACAGATAGGTAGGTAGATATATAGAGGTAGGTAGGTAGGTAGATAGATAAATACAGATAGGTAGGTAGGTAGATAGATAGAGATAGGTAGGTAGGTAAATAGATAGATAGAGATAGGTAGGTAGGTAGATTGATAGATACAGATAGGTAGGTAGGTAGATAGATAGATAGATAGAGATAGGTAGGTAGGTAGGTAGATAGATAAATACAGATAGGTAGGTAGGTAGATAGATAGATAGAGATAGGTAGGTAGGTAGATTGATAGATAGAGATAGGTGGGTAGGTAGATAGATAGATAGAGGTAGGTAGTTGGGTAGATTGATAGATACAGATAGGAAGGTAGGTAGATAGATAAATACAGATAGGTAGGTAGGTAGGTAGATAGATAGAGATAGGTTGGTAGGTAGATAGATAGATAGAGATAGGTAGGTAGGTAGATACATAGAGATAGGTAGGTAGGTAGGTAGGTAGATAGAGATAGGTAGGGAGGTAGATAGATAGATAGATAGAGATAGGTAGGTAGGTAAATTGATAGATACAGATAGGTAGGTAGGTAGATAGATAGATAGAGATAGGTAGGTAGGTAGATAGATAGAGATAGGTAGGTAGGTAGGTAGATAGATACAGATAGGTAGGTAGGTAGATAGATAGATAGAGATAGGTAGGTAGGTAAATTGATAGATACAGATAGGTAGGTAGGTAGATAGATAGATAGAGATAGGTAGATAGATAGATAGATAGACATAGGTAGGTAGGTAGATAGATAGATACAGATAGGTAGATAGGTAGATAGATAGATACAGATAGGTAGGTAGGTAGATAGATAGATAGATAGATAGATAGATAGATAGATAGATAGATAGATAGATAGATAGATAGATAGATAGATAGATAGATAGATAGATAGATAGATAGAGATAGGTAGGTAGGTAGATAGATAGATAGATAGACATAGGTAGGTAGGTAGATTGATAGATACAGATAGGTAGATAGATAGATAGATACAGATAGGTAGGTAGGTAGATAGATAGAGATAGGTAGGGAGGTAGATAGATAGATAGATAGAGATAGGTAGGTAGGTAAATTGATAGATACAGATAGGTAGGTAGGTAGATAGATAGAGATAGGTAGGGAGGTAGATAGATAGATAGATAGAGATAGGTAGGTAGGTATATTGATAGATACAGATAGGTAGGTAGGTAGATAGATAGATAGAGATAGGTAGGTAGGTAGATAGATAGAGATAGGTAGGTAGGTAGGTAGATAGATACAGATAGGTAGGTAGGTAGATAGATAGATAGATAGAGATAGGTAGGTAGGTAAATTAATAGATACAGATAGGTAGGTAGGTAGATAGATAGATAGAGATAGGTAGATAGATAGATAGATAGATAGATAGATAGATAGATAGATAGATAGATAGATAGATAGATAGATAGATAGATAGATAGATAGATAGATAGACATAGGTAGGTAGGTAGATAGATAGATACAGATAGGTAGATAGGTAGATAGATAGATACAGATAGGTAGGTAGGTAGATAGATAGATAGATAGATAGATAGATAGATAGATAGATAGATAGATAGATAGATAGATAGATAGATAGATAGATAGATAGATAGATAGATAGATAGAGATAGGTAGGTAGGTAGATAGATAGATAGACATAGGTAGGTAGGTAGATTGATAGATACAGATAGGTAGATAGATAGATAGATACAGATAGGTAGGTAGGTAGATAGATAGATAGAGAGAGGTAGGTAGGTAGATAGATAGATAAATACAGATAGGTAGGTAGGTAGGTAGATAGATAGAGATAGGTAGGTAGGTAGGTAGGTAGATAGATAGAGATAGGTAGGTAGGTAGATAGATAGATAGAGATAGGTAGGTAGGTAGATTGATAGATACAGATAGGAAGGTAGGTAGATAGATAAATACAGATAGGTAGGTAGGTAGGTAGGTAGATAGATAGAGATAGGTTGGAAGGTAGATAGATAGACAGAGATTGGTAGGTAGGTAGATAGATAGAGATAGGTAGGTAGGTAGGTAGGTAGGTAGATAGAGATAGGTAGGGAGGTAGGTAGATAGATAGAGATAGGTAGGTAGGTAGGTAGGTAGATAGATACAGATAGGTAGGTAGGTAGATAGATAGATAGATAGATAGATAGATAGATAGATAGAGATAGGTAGGTAGGTAAATTGATAGATACAGATAGGTAGGTAGGTAGATAGATAGATAGAGATAGGTAGGTAGGTAGATAGATAGATAGATAGATAGATAGATAGATAGATAGATAGATAGATAGATAGATAGATAGATAGATAGAGATAGGTAGGTAGGTAGGTAGATAGATAAATACAGATAGGTAGGTAGGTAGATAGATAGATAGAGATAGGTAGGTAGGTAGATTGATAGATACAGATAGGTAGGTAGATAGATAGATAGATAGAGATAGGTAGGTAGGTTGATAGATACAGATAGGTAGGTAAGTAGATTGATAGATACAGATAGGTAGGTAGGTAGATAGATAAATACAGATAGGTAGGTAGGTAGATCGATAGATACAGATAGGTAGGTAGGTAGGTAGATAAATACAAATAGGTAGGTAGGTAGGTAGATAGATAGAGATAGGTAGGTAGGTAGATTGATAGATACAGATAGGAAGGTAGGTAGATAGATAAATACAGATAGGTAGGTAGGTAGGTAGGTAGATAGATAGAGATAGGTTGGTAGGTAGATAGATAGATAGAGATAGGTAGGTAGGTAGATAGATAGAGATAGGTAGGTAGGTAGGTAGGTAGATAGAGATAGGTAGGGAGGTAGGTAGATAGATAGAGATAGGTAGGTAGGTAGGTAGATAGATACAGATAGGTAGGTAGGTAGATAGATAGATAGATAGATAGATAGATAGATAGATAGAGATAGGTAGGTAGGTAAATTGATAGATACAGATAGGTAGGTAGGTAGATAGATAGATAGAGATAGGTAGGTAGTTAGATAGATAGATAGATAGACATAGGTAGGTAAATAGATAGATAGATACAGATAGGTAGATAGGTAGATAGATAGATAGAGATAGGTAGGTAGGTAGATAAATACAGATAGGTAGGTAGGTAGGTAGATAGATAGAGATAGGTAGCTAGGTAGATAGATAGATAGAGATAGGTAGGTAGGTAGATTGATAGATACAGATAGGTAGGTAGGTAGATAGATAGATACAGATAGGTAGGTAGGTAGATAGATAGATAGAGATAGGTAGGTAGGTAGATAGATAGATAGAGATAGGTAGGTAGGTAGATAGATAGATAGACATAGGTAGGTAGGTAGATTGATAGATACAGATAGGTAGATAGATAGATAGATAGATACAGATAGGTAGGTAGGTAGATAGATAGATAGAGATAGGTAGGTAGGTAGATAGAAGACATAGGAAGGTAGGTAGATTGATAGATACAGATAGGTAGGTAGGTAGATAGATAGATACAGATAGGTATGTAGGTAGGTAGATAGATAGAGATAGGTAGGTAGGTAGAAAGATAGATACAGATAGGTAGGTAGGTAGATAGATAGATAGAGATAGGTAGGTAGTTAGATCGATAGATACAGATAGGTAGGTAGATATATAGAGGTAGGTAGGTAGGTAGGTAGGTAGATAGATAAATACAGATAGGTAGGTAGGTAGGTAGATAGAGATAGGTAGGTAGGTAAATAGATAGATAGAGATAGGTAGGTAGGTAGATTGATAGATACAGATAGGTAGGTAGGTAGATAGATAGATAGATAGATAGAGATAGGTAGGTAGGTAGGTAGATAGATAAATACAGATAGGTAGGTAGGTAGATAGATAGATAGAGATAGGTAGGTAGGTAGATTGATAGATAGAGATAGGTAGGTAGGTAGATAGATAGAGATAGGTAGTTGGGTAGATTGATAGATACAGATAGGAAGGTAGGTAGATAGATAAATACAGATAGGTAGGTAGGTAGGTAGATAGATAGAAATAGGTTGGTAGGTAGATAGATAGATAGAGATAGGTAGGTAGGTAGATAGATAGAGATAGGTAGGTAGGTAGGTAGGTAGATAGAGATAGGTAGGGAGGTAGATAGATAGATAGATAGAGATAGGTAGGTAGGTAAATTGATAGATACAGATAGGTAGGTAGGTAGATAGATAGATAGAGATAGGTAGGTAGGTAGATAGATAGAGATAGGTAGGTAGGTAGGTAGATAGATACAGATAGGTAGGTAGGTAGATAGATAGATAGATAGAGATAGGTAGGTAGGTAAATTGATAGATACAGATAGGTAGGTAGGTAGATAGATAGATAGAGATAGGTAGATAGATAGATAGATAGACATAGGTAGGTAGGTAGATAGATAGATACAGATAGGTAGATAGGTAGATAGATAGATACAGATAGGTAGGTAGGTAGATAGATAGATAGATAGATAGATAGATAGATAGATAGATAGATAGATAGATAGATAGATAGATAGATAGATAGATAGATAGATAGATAGATAGATAGATAGAGATAGGTAGGTAGGTAGATAGATAGATAGACATAGGTAGGTAGGTAGATTGATAGATACAGATAGGTAGATAGATAGATAGATACAGATAGGTAGGTAGGTAGATAGATAGATAGAGAGAGGTAGGTAGGTAGATAGATAAATACAGATAGGTAGGTAGGTAGGTAGATAGATAGAGATAGGTAGGTAGGTAGGTAGATAGATAGAGATAGGTAGGTAGGTAGATAGATAGATAGAGATAGGTAGGTAGGTAGATTGATAGATACAGATAGGAAGGTAGGTAGATAGATAAATACAGATAGGTAGGTAGGTAGGTAGGTAGATAGATAGAGATAGGTTGGTAGGTAGATAGATAGATAGAGATTGGTAGGTAGGTAGATAGATAGAGATAGGTAGGTAGGTAGGTAGGTAGGTAGGTAGGTAGATAGAGATAGGTAGGGAGGTAGGTAGATAGATAGAGATAGGTAGGTAGGTAGGTAGGTAGATAGATACAGATAGGTAGGTAGGTAGATAGATAGATAGATAGATAGATAGATAGATAGATAGATAGATAGATAGATAGATAGATAGATAGAGATAGGTAGGTAGGTAAATTGATAGATACAGATAGGTAGGTAGGTAGATAGATAGATAGAGATAGGTAGGTAGATAGATAGATAGATAGATAGAGATAGGTAGGTAGGTAGGTAGATAGATAAATACAGATAGGTAGGTAGGTAGATAGATAGATAGAGATAGGTAGGTAGGTAGATTGATAGATACATATAGGTAGGTAGGTAGATAGATAGATAGAGATAGGTAGGTGGGTAGATTGATAGATACAGATAGGAAGGTAGGTAGATAGATAAATACAGATAGGTAGGTAGGTAGGTAGATAGATAGAGATAGGTTGGTAGGTAGATAGATAGATAGAGATAGGTAGGTAGGTAGATAGATAGAGATAGGTAGGTAGGTAGGTAGGTAGATAGAGATAGGTAGGGAGGTAGATAGATAGATAGATAGAGATAGGTAGGTAGGTAAATTGATAGATACAGGTAGGTAGGTAGATAGATAGATAGAGATAGGTAGGTAGGTAGATAGATAGAGATAGGTAGATAGGTAGGTAGATAGATACAGATAGGTAGGTAGGTAGATAGATAGATAGATAGAGATAGGTAGGTAGGTAAATTGATAGATACAGATAGGTAGGTAGGTAGATAGATAGATAGAGATAGGTAGGTAGGTAGATAGATAGATAGATAGATAGATAGATAGACATAGGTAGGTAGGTAGATAGATAGATACAGATAGGTAGATAGGTAGATAGATAGATACAGATAGGTAGGTAGATAGATAGATAGATAGATAGATAGATAGATAGATAGATAGATAGATAGATAGATAGATAGAGATAGGTAGGTAGGTAGATAGATAGATAGACATAGGTAGGTAGGTAGATTGATAGATACAGATAGGTAGATAGATAGATAGATACTGATAGGTAGGTAGATAGATAGATAGATAGATAGATAGATAGATAGATAGAGAGAGGTAGGTAGGTAGATAGATAAATACAGATAGGTAGGTAGGTAGGTAGATAGATAGAGATAGGTAGGTAGGTAGGTAGATAGAGATAGGTAGGTAGGTAGATAGATAGATAGAGATAGGTAGGTAGGTAGATTGATAGATACAGATAGGAAGGAAGGTAGATAGATAAATACAGATAGGTAGGTAGGTAGGTAGGTAGATAGATACAGATAGGTAGGTAGGTAGATAGATAGATAGATAGAGATAGGTAGGTAGGTAAATTGATAGATACAGATAGGTAAGTAGGTAGATAGATAGATAGAGATAGGTAGGTAGGTAGATAGATAGATAGATAGATAGATAGATAGATAGATAGATAGATAGATAGATAGATAGATAGATAGATAGATAGATAGAGATAGGTAGGTAGGTAGGTAGGTAGGTAGATAAATACAGATAGGTAGGTAGGTAGATAGATAGATAGAGATAGGTAGGTAGGTAGATTGATAGATACAGATAGGTAGGTAGGTAGATAGATAGATAGAGATAGGTAGGTGGGTAGATTGATAGATACAGATAGGAAGGTAGGTAGATAGATAAATACAGATAGGTAGGTAGGTAGGTAGATAGATAGAGATAGGTTGGTAGGTAGATAGATAGATAGAGATAGGTAGGTAGGTAGATAGATAGAGATAGGTAGGTAGGTAGGTAGGTAGGTAGGTAGATAGAGATAGGTAGGGAGGTAGATAGATAGATAGATAGAGATAGGTAGGTAGGTAAATTGATAGATACAGATAGGTAGGTAGGTAGATAGATAGATAGAGATAGGTAGGTAGGTAGATAGATAGAGATAGGTAGGTAGGTAGGTAGATTGATACAGATAGGTAGGTAGGTAGATAGATAGATAGATAGAGATAGGTAGGTAGGTAAATTGATAGATACAGATAGGTAGGTAGGTAGATAGATAGATAGAGATAGGTAGGTAGGTAGATAGATAGATAGATAGATAGATAGATAGACATAGGTAGGTAGGTAGATAGATAGATACAGATAGGTAGATAGGTAGATAGATAGATACAGATAGGTAGGTAGGTAGATAGATAGATAGATAGATAGATAGATAGATAGATAGATAGATAGATAGATAGATAGATAGATAGATAGATAGAGATAGGTAGGTAGGTAGATAGATAGATAGATAGACATAGGTAGGTAGGTAGATTGATAGATACAGATAGGTAGATAGATAGATAGATACAGATAGGTAGGTAGGTAGATAGATAGATAGAGAGAGGTAGGTAGGTAGATAGATAAATACAGATAGGTAGGTAGGTAGGTAGATAGATAGAGATAGGTAGGTAGGTAGGTAGATAGATAGAGATAGGTAGGTAGGTAGATAGATAGAGATAGGTAGGTAGGTAGATTGATAGATACAGATAGGAAGGTAGGTAGATAGATAAATACAGATAGGTAGGTAGGTAGGTAGGTAGATAGATAGAGATAGGTTGGTAGGTAGATAGATAGATAGAGATTGGTAGGTAGGTAGATAGATAGAGATAGGTAGGTAGGTAGGTAGGTAGGTAGATAGAGATAGGTAGGGAGGTAGGTAGATATATAGAGATAGGTAGGTAGGTAGGTAGGTAGATAGATACAGATAGGTAGGTAGGTAGATAGATAGATAGATAGAGATAGGTAGGTAGGTAAATTGATAGATACAGATAGGTAGGTAGGTAGATAGATAGATAGAGATAGGTAGGTAGGTAGATAGATAGATAGATAGACATAGGTAGGTAGGTATATAGATAGATACAGATAGGTAGATAGGTAGATAGATACATAGAGATAGGTAGGTAGGTAGGTAGATAGATAAATACAGATAGGTAGGTAGGTAGGTAGATAGATAGGGATAGGTAGGTAGGTAGATAGATAGATAGAGATAGGTAGGTAGGTAGATTGATAGATACAGATAGGTAGGTAGGTAGATAGATAGATAGATAGAGATAGGTAGGTAGGTAGATAGATAGACATAAGTAGGTAGGTAGATTGATAGATACAGATAGGTAGGTAGGTAGATAGATAGATACAGATAGGTATGTAGGTAGGTAGATAGATAGAGATAGGTAGGTAGGTAGAAAGATAGATACAGATAGGTAGGTAGGTAGATAGATAGATAGAGATAGGTAGGTAGTTAGATTGATAGATACAGATAGGTAGGTAGGTAGATAGATAGAGGTAGGTAGGTATGTAGGTAGATAAATACAGATAGGTAGGTAGGTAGATAGATAGAGATAGGTAGGTAGGTAAATAGATAGATAGAGATAGGTAGGTAGGTAGGTAGATAAATACAGATAGGTAGGTAGGTAGGTAGATAGATAGAGATAGGTAGGTAGGTAGATAGATAGATAGAGATAGGTAGGTAGGTAGATAGATAGATAGACATAGGTAGGTAGGTAGATTGATAGATACAGATAGGTAGATAGATAGATAGATACAGATAGGTAGGTAGATAGATAGATAGATAGATAGATAGATAGATAGATAGATAGATAGATAGAGATAGGTAGGTAGGTAGATTGATAGATACAGATAGGAAGGTAGGTAGATAGATAAATACAGATAGGTAGGTAGGTAGGTAGGTAGATAGATACAGATAGGTAGGTAGGTAGATAGATAGATAGATAGAGATAGGTAGGTAGGTAAATTGATAGATACAGATAGGTAGGTAGGTAGATAGATAGATAGAGATAGGTAGGTAGGTAGATAGATAGATAGATAGATAGATAGATAGATAGATAGATAGATAGATAGATAGAGATAGGTAGGTAGGTAGGTAGGTAGATAGATAAATACAGATAGGTAGGTAGGTAGATAGATAGATAGAGATAGGTAGGTAGGTAGATTGATAGATACAGATAGGTAGGTAGGTAGATAGATAGATAGAGATAGGTAGGTGGGTAGATTGATAGATACAGATAGGAAGGTAGGTAGATAGATAAATACAGATAGGTAGGTAGGTAGGTAGATAGATAGAGATAGGTTGGTAGGTAGATAGATAGATAGAGATAGGTAGGTAGGTAGATAGATAGATACAGATAGGTAGATAGGTAGATAGATAGATACAGATAGGTAGGTAGGTAGGTAGATAGATAGATAGATAGATAGATAGATAGATAGATAGATAGATAGATAGATAGATAGATAGATAGATAGATAGATAGATAGATAGATAGATAGATAGATAGATAGAGATAGGTAGGTAGGTAGATAGATAGATAGATAGACATAGGTAGGTAGGTAGATTGATAGATACAGATAGGTAGATAGATAGATAGATACAGATAGGTAGGTAGGTAGATAGATAGATAGAGAGAGGTAGGTAGGTAGATAGATAAATACAGATAGGCAGGTAGGTAGGTAGATAGATAGAGATAGGTAGGTAGGTAGGTAGATAGATAGAGATAGGTAGGTAGGTAGATAGATAGATAGAGATAGGTAGGTAGGTAGATTGATAGATACAGATAGGAAGGTAGGTAGATAGATAAATACAGATAGGTAGGTAGGTAGGTAGGTAGATAGATAGAGATAGGTTGGTAGGTAGATAGATAGATAGAGATTGGTAGGTAGGTAGATAGATAGAGATAGGTAGGTAGGTAGGTAGGTAGGTAGATAGAGATAGGTAGGGAGGTAGGTAGATATATAGAGATAGGTAGGTAGGTAGGTAGGTAGATAGATACAGATAGGTAGGTAGGTAGATAGATAGATACAGATAGGTAGGTAGGTAGATAGATAGATAGATAGATAGATAGATAGATAGATAGATAGATAGATAGATAGATAGATAGATAGATAGATAGATAGAGATAGGTAGGTAGGTAGATAGATAGATAGATAGACATAGGTAGGTAGGTAGATTGATAGATACAGATAGGTAGATAGATAGATAGATACAGATAGGTAGGTAGGTAGATAGATAGATAGAGAGAGGTAGGTAGGTAGATAGATAAATACAGATAGGTAGGTAGGTAGGTAGATAGATAGAGATAGGTAGGTAGGTAGGTAGATAAATACAGATAGGTAGGTAGGTAGGTAGATAGATAGAGATAGGTAGGTAGGTAGATAGATAGATAGAGATAGGTAGGTAGGTAGATTGATAGATACAGATAGGTAGGTAGGTAGATAGATAGATACAGATAGGTAGGTAGGTAGATAGATAGATAGATAGATAGAGATAGGTAGGTAGGTAGATAGATAGATAGACATAGGTAGGTAGGTAGATTGATAGATACAAATAGGTAGATAGATAGATAGATACAGATAGGTAGGTAGATAGATAGATAGAGAGAGGTAGGTAGGTAGATAGATAAATACAGATAGGTAGGTAGGTAGGTAGATAGATAGAGATAGGTAGGTAGGTAGGTAGATAGATAGAGATAGGAGGTAGGTAGATTGATAGATACAGATAGGAAGGTAGGTAGATAGATAAATACAGATAGGTAGGTAGGTAGGTAGGTAGATAGATAGAGATAGGTAGGTAGGTAGATAGATAGATAGAGATAGGTAGGTAGGTAGATTGATAGATACAGATAGGTAGGTAGGTAGGTAGGTAGGTAGATAGATAGAGATAGGTAGGTAGGTAGGTAGATAGATAGAGATAGGTAGGGAGGTAGGTAGATAGATAGAGATAGGTAGGTAGGTAGGTAGATAGATACAGATAGGTAGTTAGGTAGATAGATAGAGATAGGTAGGTAGGTAAATTGATAGATACAGATAGGTAGGTGGGTAGATAGATAGATAGAGATAGGTAGGTAGGTAGATAGATAGATAGACATAGGTAAGTAGGTAGATGGCTAGATACAGATAGGTAGGTAGGTAGATTGATAGATAGATACAGATAGGTAGGTAGGTAGATAGATAGAGGTAGGTAGGTAGGTAGGTAGATAGATAAATACAGATAGGTAGGTAGGTAGGTAGATAGATAGAGATAGGTAGGTAGGTAGATAGATAGATAGAGATAGGTAGGTAGGTAGATTGATAGATACAGATAGGTAGGTAGGTAGATAGATAGATACAGATAGATAGGTAGGTAAATAGATAAATACAGATAGGTAGGTAGGTAGATAGATAGATAGAGATAGGTAGGTAGGTAGATTGATAGATACAGATAGGTAGGTAGGTAGATAGATAGATAGAGATAGGTAGGTAGGTTGATAGATAGATACAGATAGGTAGGTAGGTAGATTGATAGATACAGATAGGTAGGTAGGTAGATAGATAAATACAGATAGGTAGGTAGGTAGATCGATAGATACAGATAGGTAGGTAGGTAGGTAGATAAATACAGATAGGTAGGTAGGTAGATAGATAGAAAGAGATAGGTAGGTAGGTAGATTGATAGATACAGATAGGAAGGTAGGTAGGTAGGTAGATAGATAGAGATAGGTTGGTAGGTAGATAGATAGATAGAGATAGGTAGGTAGGTAGATAGATAGATAGAGATAGGTAGGTAGTTAGATTGATAGATACAGATAGGTAGGTAGGTAGATAGATAGAGGTAGGTAGGTATGTAGGTAGATAAATACAGATAGGTAGGTAGGTAGATAGATAGAGATAGGTAGGTAGGTAAATAGATAGATAGAGATAGGTAGGTAGGTAGGTAGATAAATACAGATAGGTAGGTAGGTAGGTAGATAGATAGAGATAGGTAGGTAGGTAGATAGATAGATAGAGATAGGTAGGTAGGTAGATTGATAGATACAGATAGGTAGGTAGGTAGATAGATAGATACAGATAGGTAGGTAGGTAGATAGATAGATAGATAGATAGAGATAGGTAGGTAGGTAGATAGATAGATAGACATAGGTAGGTAGGTAGATTGATAGATACAAATAGGTAGATAGATAGATAGATACAGATAGGTAGGTAGATAGATAGATAGATAGATAGAGAGAGGTAGGTAGGTAGATAGATAAATACAGATAGGTAGGTAGGTAGGTAGATAGATAGAGATAGGTAGGTAGGTAGGTAGATAGATAGAGATAGGAGGTAGGTAGATTGATAGATACAGATAGGAAGGTAGGTAGATAGATAAATACAGATACGTAGGTAGGTAGGTAGGTAGATAGATAGAGATAGGTAGGTAGGTAGATAGATAGATAGAGATAGGTAGGTAGGTAGATTGATAGATACAGATAGGTAGGTAGGTAGGTAGGTAGGTAGATAGATAGAGATAGGTAGGTAGGTAGGTAGATAGATAGAGATAGGTAGGGAGGTAGGTAGATAGATAGAGATAGGTAGGTAGGTAGGTAGATAGATACAGATAGGTAGTTAGGTAGATAGATAGAGATAGGTAGGTAGGTAAATTGATAGATACAGATAGGTAGGTGGGTAGATAGATAGATAGAGATAGGTAGGTAGGTAGATAGATAGATAGACATAGGTAAGTAGGTAGATGGCTAGATACAGATAGGTAGGTAGGTAGATTGATAGATAGATACAGATAGGTAGGTAGGTAGATAGATAGAGGTAGGTAGGTAGGTAGGTAGATAGATAAATACAGATAGGTAGGTAGGTAGGTAGATAGATAGAGATAGGTAGGTAGGTAGATAGATAGATAGAGATAGGTAGGTAGGTAGATTGATAGATACAGATAGGTAGGTAGGTAGATAGATAGATACAGATAGGTAGGTAGGTAAATAGATAAATACAGATAGGTAGGTAGGTAGATAGATAGATAGAGATAGGTAGGTAGGTAGATTGATAGATACAGATAGGTAGGTAGGTAGATAGATAGATAGAGATAGGTAGGTAGGTTGATAGATAGATACAGATAGGTAGGTAGGTAGATTGATAGATACAGATAGGTAGGTAGGTAGATAGATAAATACAGATAGGTAGGTAGGTAGATCGATAGATACAGATAGGTAGGTAGGTAGGTAGATAAATACAGATAGGTAGGTAGGTAGATAGATAGAAAGAGATAGGTAGGTAGGTAGATTGATAGATACAGATAGGAAGGTAGGTAGGTAGGTAGATAGATAGAGATAGGTTGGTAGGTAGATAGATAGATAGAGATAGGTAGGTAGGTAGATAGATAGAGATAGGTAGGTATGTAGGTAGATAGATAGAGATAGGTAGGTAGGTAGGTAGATAGATACAGATAGGTAGGTAGGTAGAGAGATAGATAGATAGATAGAGATAGGTAGGTAGGTAAATTGATAGATACAGATAGGTAGGTAGGTAGATAGATAGATAGAGATAGGTAGGTAGGTAGATAGATAGATAGATAGATAGATAGACATAGGTAGGTAGGTAGATAGATAGATACAGATAGGTAGATAGGTAGATAGATAGATAGAGATAGGTAGGTAGGTAGATAGATAAATACAGATAGGTAGGTAGGTAGGTAGATAGATAGAGATACGTAGGTAGGTAGATAGATAGATAGAGATAGGTAGGTAGGTAGATAGATAGATAGAGATAGGTAGGTAGGTAGATTGATAGATACAGATAGGTAGGTAGGTAGATAGATAGATACAGATAGGTATGTAGGTAGGTAGATAGATAGAGATAGGTAGGTAGGTAGAAAGATAGATACAGATAGGTAGGTAGGTAGGTAGATAGATAGATAGAGATAGGTAGGTAGTTAGATTGATAGATACAGATAGGTAGGTAGATATATAGAGGTAGGTAGGTAGGTAGGTAGATAGATAAATACAGATAGGTAGGTAGGTAGATAGATAGAGATAGGTAGGTAGGTAAATAGATAGAGAGAGATAGGTAGGTAGGTAGATTGATAGATACAGATAGGTAGGTAGGTAGATAGATAGATAGAGATAGGTAGGTGGGTAGATTGATAGATACAGATAGGAAGGTAGGTAGATAGATAAATACAGATAGGTAGGTAGGTAGGTAGGTAGATAGATAGAGATAGGTTGGTAGGTAGATAGATAGATAGAGATAGGTAGGTAGGTAGATAGATAGAGATAGGTAGGTAGGTAGGTAGGTAGGTAGGTAGATAGAGATAGGTAGGGAGGTAGATAGATAGATAGATAGATAGAGATAGGTTAGTAGGTAAATTGATAGATACAGATAGGTAGGTAGGTAGATAGATAGATAGAGATAGGTAGGTAGGTAGATAGATAGAGATAGGTAGGTAGGTAGGTAGGTAGATAGATAAAGATAGGTAGGTAGGTAGATAGATAGATAGATGGATAGATAGAGATAGGTAGGTAGGTAAATTGATAGATACAGATAGGTAGGTAGGTAGATAGATAGATAGAGATAGGTAGGTAGGTAGATAGATAGATAGATAGATAGATAGATAGATAGATAGATAGATAGATAGATAGATAGATAGATAGATAGATAGATAGATAGATAGATAGATAGACATAGGTAGGTAAGTAGATAGATAGATACAGATAGGTAGATAGGTAGATAGATAGATACAGATAGGTAGGTAGGTAGATAGATAGATAGATAGATAGATAGATAGATAGATAGATAGATAGATAGATAGATAGATAGATAGATAGATAGATAGATAGATAGATAGATAGATAGATAGACATAGGTAGGTAGGTAGATTGATAGATACAGATAGGTAGATAGATAGATAGATAGATACAGATAGGTAGGTAGGTAGATAGTTAGATAGAGAGAGGTAGGTAGGTAGATAGATAAATACAGATAGGTAGGTAGGTAGGTAGATAGATAGAGATAGGTAGGTAGGTAGGTAGATAGATAGAGATAGGTAGGTAGGTAGATAGATAGATAGAGATAGGTAGGTAGGTAGATTGATAGATACAGATAGGAAGGTAGGTAGATAGATAAATACAGATAGGTAGGTAGGTAGGTAGGTAGATAGATAGAGATAGGTTGGTAGGTAGATAGATAGATAGATAGAGATTGGTAGGTAGGTAGATAGATAGACATAGGTAGGTAGGTAGATTGATAGATACAGATAGGAAGGTAGGTAGATAGATAAATACAGATAGGTAGGTAGGTAGGTAGATACATAGAGATAGGTAGGTAGGTAGATAGATAGATAGAGATAGGTAGGTAGGTAGCTTGATAGATACAGATAGGTAGGTAGGTAGGTAGGTAGATAGATAGAGATAGGTAGGTAGGTAGATAGATAGAGATAGGTAGGTAGGTAAATTGATAGATACAGATAGGTAGGTAGGTAGATAGATAGATAGAGATAGGTAGGTAGGTAGATAGATAGATAGATAGACATAGGTAGGTAGGTATATAGATAGATACAGATAGGTAGATAGGTAGATAGATACATAGAGATAGGTAGGTAGGTAGGTAGATAGATAAATACAGATAGGTAGGTAGGTAGGTAGATAGATAAAGATAGGTAGGTAGGTAGATAGATAGATAGAGATAGGTAGGTAGGTAGATTGATAGATACAGATAGGTAGGTAGGTAGATAGATAGATAGAGATAGGTAGGTAGGTAGGTAGATAGACATAGGTAGGTAGGTAGATTGATAGATAGAGATAGGTAGGTAGGTAGATAGATAGATACAGATAGGTATGTAGGTAGGTAGATAGATAGAGATAGGTAGGTAGGTAGAAAGATAGATACAGATAGGTAGGTAGGTAGATAGATAGATAGAGATAGGTAGGTAGGTAGATTGATAGATACAGATAGGTAGGTAGGTAGATAAATAGATAGATAGAGATAGGTAGGTAGGTAGATAGATAGATACAGATAGGTAGGTAGGTAGGTAGATTGATAGATACAGATAGGTAGGTAGGTAGATAGATAAATACATATGGGTAGGTAGGTAGATCGATAGATGCAGATAGGTAGGTAGCTAGATAGATAAATACAGATAGGTAGGTAGGTAGATAGATAGATAGAGATAGGTAGGTAGGTAGATTGATAGATACAGATAGGAAGGTAGGTAGATAGATAAATACAGATAGGTAGGTAGGTAGGTAGGTAGGTAGGTAGATAGATAGAGATAGGATGGTAGGTAGATAGATAGATAGAGAGGTAGGTAGGTAGATAGATAGAGATAGGTAGGTAGGTAGGTAGATAGATAGAGATAGGTAGGTAGGTAGGTAGGTAGATAGATAGAGATAGGTAGGTAGGTAGATTGATAGATACAGATAGGTAGGTAGGTATATAGATAGATACAGATAGGTAGGTAGGTAGATAGATAGATATAGGTAGGTAGGTAGATAGATAGAGATAGGTAGGTAGGTAGATAGATAGAGATAGGTAGGTAGGTAGATAGATACAGATAGGTAGGTAGATAGATAGATAGAGATAGGTAGGTAGGTAGATTGATAGATACAGATAGGTAGGTAGGTAGATAGATAGATACAGATAGGTAGGTAGGTATATAGATAGAAAGATAGATAGATAGAGATAGGTAGGTAGGTAGATTGATAGATACAGATAGGTAGGTAGGTAGATAGATAGATAGATAGAGATAGGTAGGTAGGTAGATAGATAGACATAGGTAGGTAGGTAGATTGATATATACAGATAGGAAGGTAGGTAGATAGATAAATACAGATAGGTAGGTAGGTAGGTAGATACATAGAGATAGGTAGGTAGGTAAATAGATAGATAGAGATAGGTAGGTAGGTAGATTGATAGATACAGATAGGTAGGTAGGTAGATAGATAGATAGAGATTGGTAGGTAGGTAGATAGATAAATACAGATAGGTAGGTAGGTAGATAGATAGATAGAGATAGGTAGGTAGGTAGGTAGATTGATAGATACAGATAGGTAGGTAGATAGATAGATAGAGATAGGTAGGTAGGTAGATAGATAGATACAGATAGGTAGGTAGGTAGGTAGATTGATAGATACAGATAGGTAGGTAGGTAGATAGATAAATACATATGGGTAGGTAGGTAGATCGATAGATACAGATAGGTAGGTAGGTAGGTAGATAGATAAATACAGATAGGTAGGTAGGTAGATAGATAGATAGAGATAGGTAGGTAGGTAGATTGATAGATACAGATAGGAAGGTAGGTAGATAGATAAATACAGATAGGTAGGTAGGTAGGTAGGTAGGTAGGTAGATAGATAGATATAGGTTGGTAGGTAGATAGATAGATAGAGAGGTAGGTAGGTAGATAGATAGAGATAGGTAGGTAGGTAGGTAGGTAGATAGATAGAGATAGGTAGGTAGGTAGGTAGGTAGATAGATAGAGATAGGTAGGTAGGTAGATTGATAGATACAGATAGGTAGGTAGGTATATAGATAGATAGAGATAGGTAGGTAGGTAGATAGATAGATAGAGATAGGTAGGTAGATAGATAGATAGAGATAGGTAGGTAGGTAGGTAGGTAGGTAGATAGATAGAGATAGGTAGGTAGGTAGATAGATACAGATAGGTAGGTAGATAGATAGATAGAGATAGGTAGGTAGGTAGATTGATAGATACAGATAGGTAGGTAGGTAGATAGATAGATACAGATAGGTAGGTAGGTAGATAGATAGATAGAGATAGGTAGGTAGGTAGATTGATAGATACAGATAGGTAGGTAGGTAGATAGATAGATAGATAGATAGAGATAGGTAGGTAGGTAGATAGATAGACATAGGTAGGTAGGTAGATTGATAGATACAGATAGGAAGGTAGGTAGATAGATAAATACAGATAGGTAGGTAGGTAGGTAGATACATAGAGATAGGTAGGTAGGTAGATAGATAGATAGATAGAGATAGGTAGGTAGGTAGCTTGATAGATACAGATAGGTAGGTAGGTAGGTAGGTAGGTAGATAGATAGAGATAGGTAGGTAGGTAGATAGATAGAGATAGGTAGGTAGGTAGGTAGATAGATAGAGATAGGTAGGTAGGTAGGTAGATAGATAGATACAGATAGGTAAGTAGGTAGATAGATAGATAGAGATAGGTAGGTAGGTAAATTGATAGATACAGATAGGTAGGTAGGTAGATAGATTGATAGAGATAGGTAGGTAGGTAAATTGATAGATACAGATAGGTAGGTAGGTAGATAGATAGATAGATAGATAGATAGATAGATAGAGATAGGTAGGTAGGTAGATAGATAGACATAGGTAGGTAGGTAGATTGATAGATACAGATAGGTAGGTAGGTAGATTGATAGATACAGATAGGTAGGTAGGTAGGTAGATAGATAGAGATAGGTAGGTAGGTAGATAGATAAATACAGATAGGTTGGTAGGTAGGTAGATAGATACAGATAGGTAGGTAGGTAGATAGATAGATAGAGATAGGTAGGTAGGTAAATTGATAGATACAGATAGGTAGGTAGGTAGATAGATAGATAGAGATAGGTAGGTAGGTAGATAGATAGATAGATAGATAGATAGATAGATAGATAGATAGATAGATAGATAGATAGATAGATAGATAGATAGATAGATAGATAGACATAGGTAGGTAGGAAGATAGATAGATACAGATAGGTAGGTATGTAGATAGATAGATAGAGATAGGTAGGTAGGTAGATAGATAAATACAGATAGGTAGGTAGATAGATAGATACAGATAGGTAGGTAGTTAGATAGATTGATAGAGATAGATAGGTAGGTAGATTGATAGAGACAGATAGGTAGGTAGGTAGATAGATAGATAGAGATAGGTAGGTAGGTAGGTAGGTAGATAGATAGAGATAGGTAGGTAGGTAGGTAGGTAGGTAGATAGAGATAGGTAGGTAGGTAGATTGATAGATACAGATAGGTAGGTAGGTATATAGATAGATACAGATAGGTAGGTAGGTAGATAGATAGATAGAGATAGGTAGGTAGGTAGATAGATAGAGATAGGTAGGTAGGTAGATAGATAGATAGATAGAGATAGGTAGGTAGGTAGATAGATACAGATAGGTAGGTAGATAGATAGATAGAGATAGGTAGGTAGGTAGATTGATAGATACAGATAGGTAGGTAGGTAGATAGATAGATACAGATAGGTAGGTAGGTAGGTAGATAGATAGATAGATACAGATAGGTAGGTAGGTAGGTAGATAGATAGATAGAGATAGGTATGTAGGTAGATAGATAGATAGAGATAGGTAGGTAGGTAGATAGATAGATACAGATAGGTAGGTAGTTAGATAGATAGATAGATAGAGATAGATAGGTAGGTAGATTGATAGAGACAGATAGGTAGGTAGGTAGATAGATAGATAGAGATAGGTAGGTAGGTAGATTGATCGATACAGATAGGTAGGTAGGTAGATAGATAGATACAGATAGGTAGGTAGGTAGATAGATAAATACAGATAGGTAGGTAGGTAGATCGATATATACAGATAGGTAGGTAGGTAGGTAGATAAATACAGATAGGTAGGTAGATAGATAGATAGATAGAGATAGGTAGGTAGATTGATAGATACAGATAGGAAGGTAGGTAGATAGATAGATAAATACAGATAGGTAGGTAGGTAGGTAGGTAGGTAGATAGAGATAGGTAGGGAGGGAGGTAGATAGATAGAGATAGGTAGGTAGGTAGGTAGATAGATATAGATAGGTAGGTAGGTAGATAGATAGATAGATAGAGATAGGTAGGTAGGTAAATTGATAGATACAGATAGGTAGGTAGGTAGATAGATAGATAGAGATCGGTAGGTAGGTAGATAGATAGATAGATAGATAGACATAGGTAGGTAGGAAGATAGATAGATACAGATAGGTAGGTAGGTAGATAGATAGATAGAGATAGGTAGGTAGGTAGATAGATAAATACAGATAGGTAGGTAGATAGATAGATACAGATAGGTAGGTAGTTAGATAGATAGATAGAGATAGATAGGTAGGTAGATTGATAGAGACAGATAGGTAGGTAGGTAGATAGATAGATAGAGATAGGTAGGTAGGTAGGTAGGTAGTAGGTAGGTAGGTAGGTAGATAAATAGAGATAGGTAGGTAGGTAGGTAGATAGATAGAGATAGGTAGGTAGGTATATTGATAGATACAGATAGGTAGGTAGGTATATAGATAGATACAGATAGGTAGGTAGGTAGATAGATAGATAGAGATAGGTAGGTAGGTAGATAGATAGAGATAGGTAGGTAGGTAGGTAGATAGATAGAGATAGGTAGGTAGGTAGATAGATACAGATAGGTAGGTAGATAGATAGATAGAGATAGGTAGGTAGGTAGATTGATAGATACAGATAGGTAGGTAGGTAGATAGATAGATACAGATAGGTAGGTAGGTAGATAGATAGATAGATAGAGATAGGTAGGTAGGTAGATTGATAGATACAGATAGGTAGGTAGGTATATAGATAGATAGATAGATAGATAGATAGATAGATAGATAGATAGATAGATAGATAGATAGATAGATAGATAGATAGATAGATAGATAGATAGATAGATAGATAGATAGAGATAGGTAGGTAGGTAGATAGATAGACATAGGTAGGTAGGTAGGTAGGTAGATTGATAGATACAGATAGGAAGGTCGGTAGATAGATAAATACAGATAGGTAGGTAGGTAGGTAGATACATAGAGATAGGTAGGTAGGTAGATAGATAGATAGAGATAGGTAGATAGGTAGATTGATAGATACAGATAGGTAGGTAGGTAGGTAGATAGATAGAGATAGGTAGGTAGGTAGATTGATAGATACAGATAGGTAGGTAGGTAGATAGATAAATACAGATAGGTAGGTAGGTAGATAGATAGCTATAGATAGGTAGGTAGGTAGATTGATAGATAGATATAGGTAGGTAGGTAGATTGATAGATACAGATAGGTAGATCGATAGATAGATACAGATAGGTAGGTAGGTAGATAGATAGATAGATAGAGAGAGGAAGGTAGGTAGATAGATAAATACAGATAGGTAGGTAGGTAGGTAGATAGATAGAGATAGGTAGGTAGGTAGATAGGTAGATAGAGATAGGTAGGTAGGTAGATAGAGATAGGTAGGTAGGTAGATAGATAGATAGAGATAGGTAGGTAGGTAGATTGATAGATACAGATAGGTAGGTAGGTAGATAGATAGATAGAGATAGGTAGGTAGGTAGATAGGTACAGATAGGTAGGTAGGTAGATAGATAGAGATAGGTAGGTAGGTAGATTGATAGATACAGATAGGTAGGTAGGTAGATAGATAGAGATAGGTAGGTAGGTAGATAGATAGATAGAGATAGGTAGGTAGGTAGATTGATAGATACAGATAGGTAGGTAGGTAGATAGATACAGATAGGTAGGTAGGTAGATAGATAGATAGAGATAGGTAGGTAGGTAGATAGATAGATACAGATAGGTAGGTAGTTAGATAGATAGATAGATAGAGATAGATAGGTAGGTAGATTGATAGAGACAGATAGGTAGGTAGGTAGATAGATAGATAGAGATAGGTAGGTAGGTAGATTGATCGATACAGATAGGTAGGTAGGTAGATAGATAGATACAGATAGGTAGGTAGGTAGATAGATAAATACAGATAGGTAGGTAGGTAGATCGATAGATACAGATAGGTAGGTAGGTAGGTAGATAAATACAGATAGGTAGGTAGATAGATAGATAGAGATAGGTAGGTAGGTAGATTGATAGATACAGATAGGAAGGTAGGTAGATAGATAAATACAGATAGGTAGGTAGGTAGGTAGGTAGGTAGATAGATAGAGATAGGTTGGTAGGTAGATAGATAGATAGATAGATAGATAGATAGATAGATAGATAGATAGATAGATAGATAGATAGATAGATAGATAGATAGATAGATAGATAGATAGATAGATAGAGATAGGTAGGTAGGTAGATAGATAGAGATAGGTAGGTAGGTAGGTAGGTAGGTAGATAGAGATAGGTAGGGAGGTAGGTAGATAGATAGAGATAGGTAGGTAGGTAGGTAGATAGATATAGATAGGTAGGTAGGTAGATAGATAGATAGATAGATAGATAGAGATAGGTAGGTAGGTAAATTGATAGATACAGATAGGTAGGTAGGTAGATAGATAGATAGAGATCGGTAGGTAGGTAGATAGATAGATAGATAGACATAGGTAGGTAGGAAGATAGATAGATACAGATAGGTAGGTAGGTAGATAGATAGATAGAGATAGGTAGGTAGGTAGATAGATAAATACAGATAGGTAGGTAGATAGATAGATACAGATAGGTAGGTAGTTAGATAGATAGATAGAGATAGATAGGTAGGTAGATTGATAGAGACAGATAGGTAGGTAGGTAGATAGATAGATAGAGATAGGTAGGTAGGTAGGTAGGTAGGTAGGTAGATAGATAGAGATAGGTAGGTAGGTAGGTAGATAGATAGAGATAGGTAGGTAGGTATATTGATAGATACAGATAGGTAGGTAGGTATATAGATAGATACAGATAGGTAGGTAGGTAGGTAGGTAGATAGATAGATAGAGATAGGTAGGTAGGTAGATAGATAGAGATAGGTAGGTAGGTAGGTAGGTAGATAGATAGAGATATGTAGGTAGGTAGATAGATACAGATAGGTAGGTAGATAGATAGATAGAGATAGGTAGGTAGGTAGATTGATAGATACAGATAGGTAGGTAGGTAGATAGATAGATACAGATAGGTAGGTAGGTAGGTAGATAGATAGATAGATAGATAGATAGATAGATAGATAGATAGATAGATAGATAGATAGATAGATAGATAGATAGATAGATAGATAGATAGATAGATAGATAGATAGATAGATAGATAGAGATAGGTAGGTAGGTAGATTGATAGATACAGATAGGTAGGTAGGTAGATAGATAGATAGATAGAGATAGGTAGGTAGGTAGATAGATAGACATAGTTTGGTAGGTAGATTGATAGATACAGATAGGAAGGTAGGTAGATAGATAAATACAGATAGGTAGGTAGGTAGGTAGATACATAGAGATAGGTAGGTAGGTAGATAGATAGATAGAGATAGGTAGATAGGTAGATTGATAGATACAGATAGGTAGGTAGGTAGGTAGATAGATAGAGATAGGTAGGTAGGTAGATAGATAGAGATAGGTAGGTAGGTAGGTAGATAGATAGAGATAGGTAGGTAGGTAGGTAGATAGATAGATACAGATAGGTAAGTAGGTAGATAGATAGATAGAGATAGGTAGGTAGGTAAATTGATAGATACAGATAGGTAGGTAGGTAGATAGATAGATAGAGATAGGTAGGTAGGTAAATTGATAGATACAGATAGGTAGGTAGGTAGATAGATAGATAGAGATAGCTAGGTAGGTAGATAGATAGATTGATAGACATAGGTAGGTAGGTAGATAGATAGATACAGATAGGTAGGTAGGTAGATAGATAGATAGAGATAGGTAGGTAGGTAGATAGATAAATACAGATAGGTAGGTAGGTAGGTAGATAGATAGAGATAGGTAGGTAGGTAGGTAGATAGATAGAGATAGGTAGGTAGGTAGATTGATAGATACAGATAGGTAGGTAGGTAGATAGATCGATACAGATAGGTAGGTAGGTAGATAGATAGATAGAGATAGGTAGGTAGGTAGATAGATAGATAGAGATAGGTAGGTAGGTAGATAGATAAATACAGATTGGTAGGTAGGTAGATAGATAGATAGAGATAGGTAGGTAGGTAGATTGATAGATACAGATAGGTAGGTAGGTAGATAGATAAATACAGATAGGTAGGTAGGTAGATAGATAGCTATAGATAGGTAGGTAGGTAGATTGATAGATAGATATAGGTAGGTAGGTAGATTGATAGATACAGATAGGTAGATAGATAGATAGATACAGATTGGTAGGTAGGTAGATAGATAGATAGAGAGAGGAAGGTAGGTAGATAGATAAATACAGATAGGTAGGTAGGTAGGTAGATAGATAGAGATAGGTAGGTAGGTAGATAGGTAGATAGAGATAGGTAGGTAGGTAGGTAGATAGGTACAGATAGGTAGGTAGGTAGATAGATAGAGATAGGTAGGCAGGTAGATTGATAGATACAGATAGGTAGGTAGGTAGATAGATAGAGATAGGTAGGTAGGTAGATAGATAGATAGATAGAGAGAGGTAGGTTGGTAGATTGATAGATACAGATAGGTAGGTAGGTAAATAGATACAGATAGGTAGGTAGGTAGATAGATAGATAGAGATAGGTAGGTAGGTAGATAGATAGATAGACATAGGTAGGTAGGTAGATTGATAGATACAGATAGGTAGATAGATAGATAGATACAGATAGGTAGGGAGGTAGGTAGATAGATAGATAGATAGAGATAGGTATGTAGGTAGATAGATAGATAGAGATAGGTAGGTAGGTAGATAGATAGATACAGATAGGTAGGTAGTTAGATAGATAGATAGAGATAGATAGGTAGGTAGATTGATAGAGACAGATAGGTAGGTAGGTAGATAGATAGATAGAGATAGGTAGGTAGGTAGATTGATAGATACAGATAGGTAGGTAGGTAGATAGATAGATACAGATAGGTAGGTAGGTAGATTGATAGATAGAGATAGGTAGGTAGGTAGATAGATAGATAGAGATAGGTAGGTAGGTAGATTGATAGATACAGATAGGTAGGTAGGTAGATAGATAGATAGAGATAGGTAGGTAGGTAGATAGATAGATAGACATAGGTAGGTAGGTAGATTGATAGATACAGATAGGTAGGTAGGTAGATAGATAGAGATAGGTAGGTAGGTAGGTAGATAGATAGAGATAGATAGGTAGGTAGATTGATAGATACAGATAGGTAGGTAGGTAGATAGATAGATACAGATAGGTAGGTAGGTAGATTGATAGATAGAGATAGGTAGGTAGGTAGATAGATAGATAGAGATAGGTAGGTAGGTAGATTGATAGAGACAGATAGGTAGGTAGGTAGATAGATAGATAGAGATAGGTAGGTAGGTAGATTGATAGATACAGATAGGTAGGTAGGTAGATAGATAGATACAGATAGGTAGGTAGGTAGATTGATAGATAGAGATAGGTAGGTAGGTAGATAGATAGATAGAGATAGGTAGGTAGGTAGATTGATAGATACAGATAGGTAGGTAGGTAGATAGATAGATAGAGATAGGTAGGTAGGTAGATAGATAGATAGACATAGGTAGGTAGGTAGATTGATAGATACAGATAGGTAGGTAGGTAGATAGATACAGATAGGTAGGTAGGTAGATAGATACAGATAGGTAGGTAGGTAGATTGATAGATACAGATAGGTAGGTAGGTAGATAGATAGATACAGATAGGTAGGTAGGTAGGTAGATAGATAGAGATAGGTAGGTAGGTAGATTGATAGATACAGATAGGTAGGTAGGTAGATAGATAGATAGATAGATAGAGATAGGTAGGTAGGTAGATAGATAGACATAGGTAGGTAGGTAGATTGATAGATACAGATAGGTAGGTAGGTAGATTGATAGATACAGATAGGTAGGTAGGTAGGTAGATAGATAGAGATAGGTAGGTAGGTAGATAGATAAATACAGATAGGTTGGTAGGTAGGTAGATAGATAGAGATAGGTAGGTAGATAGATAGATAGAGATAGGTAGGTAGGTAGGTAGATTGATAGATACAGATAGGCAGGTAGGTAGATAGATAGATACAGATAGGTAGGTAGGTAGATAGATAAATACAGATAGGTAGGTAGGTAGATAGATAGATACAGATAGGTAGGTAGGTAGATAGATAGATAGAGATAGGTAGGTAGGTAGATCGATAGATAGAGGTAGGTAGGTAGGTAGATTGATAGATACAGATAGGTAGGTAGGTAGATAGATAAATACAGATAGGTAGGTAGGTAGGTAGGTAGGTAGATAGATAGAGATAGGTTGGTAGGTAGATAGATAGATAGATAGAGATAGGTAGGTAGGTAGATAGATAGAGATAGGTAGGTAGGAAGGTAGGTAGATAGAGATAGGTAGGGAGGTAGGTAGATAGATAGAGATAGGTAGGTAGGTAGGTAGATAGATATAGATAGGTAGGTAGATAGATAGATAGATAGAGATAGGTAGGTAGGTAAATTGATAGATACAGATAGGTAGGTAGGTAGATAGATAGATAGAGATAGGTAGGTAGGTAGATAGATAGATAGATAGACATAGGTAGGTAGGAAGATAGATAGATACAGATAGGTAGGTAGGTAGATAGATAGATAGAGATAGGTAGGTAGGTAGATAGATAAATACAGATAGGTAGGTAGATAGATAGATACAGATAGGTAGGTAGTTAGATAGATAGATAGAGATAGATAGGTAGGTAGATTGATAGAGACAGATAGGTAGGTAGGTAGATAGATAGATAGAGATAGGTAGGTAGGTAGATTGATAGATACAGATAGGTAGGTAGGTAGATAGATAGATACAGATAGGTAGGTAGGTAGATTGATAGATAGAGATAGGTAGGTACGTAGATAGATAGATAGAGATAGGTAGGTAGGTAGATTGATAGATACAGATAGGTAGGTAGGTAGATAGATAGATACAGATAGGTAGGTAGGTAGATAGATAGATAGAGATAGGTAGGTGGGTAGATAGATAGATAGACATAGGTAGGTAGGTAGATTGATAGATACAGATAGGTAGGTAGGTAGATAGATAGAGATAGGTAGGTAGGTAGGTAGATAGATAGAGATAGATAGGTAGGTAGGTAGGTAGATAGATACAGATAGGTAGGTAGGTAGATAGATAGAGATAGGTAGGTAGGTAGATTGATAGATACAGATAGGTAGGTAGGTAGATAGATAGATACAGATAGGTAGGTAGGTAGATAGATAGATAGAGATAGGTAGGTAGGTAGATTGATAGATACAGATAGGTAGGTAGGTAGATAGATAGATAGATAGATAGATAGATAGATAGAGATAGGTAGGTAGGTAGGTAGATAGATAGACATAGGTAGGTAGGTAGATTGATAGATACAGATAGGTAGGTAGTTAGATTGATAAATACAGATAGGTAGGTAGGTAGATAGATAGAGATAGGTAGGTAGGTAGATAGATAAATACAGATAGGTTGGTAGGTAGGTAGATAGATAGAGATAGGTAGGTAGGTAGATAGATAGATAGAGATAGGTAGGTAGGTAGATTGATAGATACAGATAGGTAGGTAGGTAGATAGATAAATACAGATAGGTAGGTAGGTAGATAGATAGATACAGATAGGTAGGTAGGTAGATAGATAGATAGAGACAGGTAGGTAGGTAGATAGATAGATACAGATAGGTAGGTAGGTAGATTGATAGATACAGATAGGTAGGTAGGTAGATAGATAAATACAGATAGGTAGGTAGGTAGATCGATAGATACAGATAGGTAGGTAGGTAGGTAGATAAATACAGATAGGTAGGTAGGTAGATAGATAGATAGAGATAGGTAGGTAGGTAGATTGATAGATACAGATAGGAAGGTAGGTAGATAGATAAATACAGATAGGTAGGTAGGTAGATAGGTAGATAGATAGAGATAGGTTGGTAGGTAGATAGATAGATAGATAGATAGAGATAGGTAGGTAGGTAGATAGATAGAGATAGGTAGGTAGGTAGGTAGGTAGATAGAGATAGGTAGGGAGGTAGGTAGATAGATAGAGATAGGTAGGTAGGTAGGTAGATAGATATAGATAGGTAGGTAGGTAGATAGATAGATAGATACAGATAGGTAGGTAGGTAGATAGATAAATACAGATAGGTAGGTAGGTAGATAGATAGATACAGATAGGTAGGTAGGTAGATAGATAGATAGAGACAGGTAGGTAGGTAGATAGATAGATACAGATAGGTAGGTAGGTAGATTGATAGATACAGATAGGTAGGTAGGTAGATAGATAAATACAGATAGGTAGGTAGGTAGATCGATAGATACAGATAGGTAGGTAGGTAGGTAGATAAATACAGATAGGTAGGTAGGTAGATAGATAGATAGAGATAGGTAGGTAGGTAGATTGATAGATACAGATAGGAAGGTAGGTAGATAGATAAATACAGATAGGTAGGTAGGTAGATAGGTAGATAGATAGAGATAGGTTGGTAGGTAGATAGATAGATAGATAGATAGATAGATAGATAGATAGATAGATAGATAGATAGATAGATAGATAGATAGATAGATAGATAGATAGATAGATAGATAGATAGATAGATAGATAGATAGATAGATAGATAGATAGAGATAGGTAGGTAGGTAGATAGATAGAGATAGGCCTAAGCGTTCTACAAAATTGAAGTGGGTCAGTTTCGCTTTGAGTTAGCTGAGTCTAGAGGTGGCCGTGATAACAGATTAGGAAACTTTCCCTGGAGTTATAACAACAAGGAGTCAAGGAGTCAAGGAGCAGAGGAGGCGGAGAAAGGCAGCCGGAGCAGCGGCGCTGTTGCCACCGACGCCTGGCCGCGTTTCCTGCCCGGCTTTGTAAACTGAGAGGCTCAAAACCATCCTTCGCCTGCGCTTTCCCACGGCAGAAATAAGTCTTGAAGCTTGTGAGCTGAGGACGGGAGAACCGCGTCGGAATAGAACAACCGCCATTAAACCATCATTAAGCCGGGGCGGTGGCTCTTGCTACTGCCGCTGCTGCAAAGCAGCATAATTCAGCCCAGCGTCGGACCCCGCCGGTCGTGGAGGACCCGCCAGTGTTGCTCGTCCTCTCCCCCGCCCTCTCCCCCGCAGCCTCGGAGCCAACTTACCCGCCAGGTTACAAGAGGCAGAAGGACTGTTGCCGGAGGGGGGGCCGTGTCTCTTCGCGGGCGCCATTTTGTGGGTCCGTGTCGTCTGGCTTCTTTCCTTCTCTCCGGGCCTCCTTGGGACGGGCAGACCCGGTGCAGCCAGGCGTGGAGGTGTTCGTGGACGGCGTGCCCGGGGGGCACCGCGGGTGGAGCTGCGCAACCTCTTCGAGGTGGCTGTGCCAGGCATGGTGGTGAAGGGGGCCCTTATGAAGCAGTTCGCTTTCATCCAACTGTACGATGAGGTGGCGGTTGAGTGCGCCATCCAGAAGCTTAATGGGCACCTTTTGCACTGCCACCGCGTGGCTGTTGTGGAGTTCTCCCGCCCGAGGCCCACCCACACCGTTAAGACCTTTGTGGGCAACGTCTCGGCCACCTGCACCAGCGGCGAGCTGCGCGTCCTCTTCCAGGAGTTCGGGCCTGTCATCGAATGCCACATCGTGAAAGGAGTGGGAGAGGCGAGCTTGTGGCTTAGAAATCTACTCTGTATATGCTCAGAGGTGTTGTTACTTTCTCCACTCCCGGCTGCGATCCCAGCAATTGAAAGCAACTTTGTTTTAATGAGCCCCAGTTTGACTAGCCGTCCCGCCGTGGCTGAGTTGACTTTACACAATTGTTGGATGTCCGGAGAAGCCATTGATGAGCTGCATGAGAGGTACTTGGAGAAGTTGACCCAGGTCTTTGAGGAGCATAAGGCCAAGTACGGTCTGCTCCAAAACAAGTACCTAATGATCACCTAGCCGGCCACACTGGACTAGCCTGGGACACAGAGGGGCAATACCATTTTTTAGAGAACGTCTGTTTGTTATGGGTGTGAGTATGTATGTAGATGAATGGTGGCCCTGTTATGTGTAAATTTTATTATTGTATTTAGGGCGTATGAATGTGAATACTTTTATTTTTATGTATATTAATTGAGTGTGAATGTGTATTGAGTGTTTGGGGTATGAGAATGGTGGAGTCGGGGGTAGAGCCTGGTACCCCCTCTGCTGAGTGCAATAGCAAAAGTGGGGGGGGGGCAGGACTTACCCTTGGGCTTGGTTTGTATGGAAAGCGAGTCCGGTCAGGAAGGGAGAAGGCTGGTGAGGGTGGGGGTACTCCGGGGAGGGGAGAAGGTCGGAGCATCCCGGTCATGACTGGGATGGGCAGATATGGCGGGAGCCGAGGGGCAGGCCATCTTCGGGGAACAAGGACCCGCTATGTTAGAGCGATTCCTTGTTCCAGCCCCTCAAAAGGCTCAGCCTGTAGTACTGGTGACAGGGGAGTACAGGGCCCTAATTGTAGGCTGCTGTTGCTTAATGCCAGGTCCGTTGTCAGCAAAGCCCCCCTTGTCCGTGATTTAATATTGGACGGCGGGGCGGACCTGGCATGTATAACCGAAACCTGGCTGGGCCCTGAGGGGGGTGTCTCCCTCTCGGAGATGTGCCCGGACGGGTTTGTGGTGCTTCATCAGCCTCGACATCAGGGCAGGGGTGGGGGAGTGGCAGTCATCGCTCGGAAGTCCTTGAGTCCTCGTGGGATTCCTGCCCCGGAGGTTGTTGGGTGTGAGTCCCTCCTATTGAAGTTGGGTTCACGGGTTCAGTTGGGCTTGTTGCTGACGTACCTACCTCCCAGCTGCGTTGCAACAGCCCTGCCTGCGTTGCTGGAGTCAGTAGCCGGGTTGGCGGTGGAGTTCCCCAGACTTATAGTACTGGGGGACTTTAACCTACCATCACTCGGCGATCACTCAGAGGCAGCACAGGAGTTCATGGCTTCCATGGCAACCATGGACCTGACCCAGGTAATTCAGGATCCGACCCATAGGGGTGGTCACACACTCGACCTTGTGTTTCTCTCGGGGCAATGGAGACATGATCTGGAATTAAGGGGAATAGAGATTTCGCCCTTGTCATGGACAGATCATTTCCTATTGAGGCTGGACTTCAGAGCATCACTCCCCCATCGCAGGGAGAGGGAACCGACTAGGTGGTTCCGCCCCAGGCGCCTAATGGACCCAGATCGGTTCCAGGAGGAGCTTGGGGAAATACCTGACTCCCTTGTCCACAACTCGTCCGGGTCCCTGGTTGCGGCCTGGAATGAGGCGGCGTCCGGGGCCCTGGATCGAATTGCGCCTTTGCGACCTCTCTGTGGTGGTGGTCCCCGGAGGGCGCCTTGGTTCACTGAGGAGCTCCGGGAGATGAAGCGCCACAAGAGACGTCTAGAGCGACGTTGGAGGGCCAGTAACTCTGAATCTGACCGATCACTATTAAGAGCCTATCTTAGGACTTATTTAGTGGCGATAAGAGCGGCAAAGCGTGTTCACTTTTCCGCACTTATTGCGTCCGCAGAATCTCGCCCAGCCGCCTTGTTTAGGGTGACCCGCTCCCTTCTTAAAGTGGAGGAGGCGGAGGAACCCTTGCAGGGGAGAGCTGAGGAGTTTGCTCAGTTTCTTTCGGACAAAATCGCTCAGATTCAGAGGGACCTGGACTCTGACTGGGCAGTGCCAGCCGAGTTGCCAGGGGCTGGTCTTAGTCATATTATCTGGAGCGAGTTTGAGCCTGTGACCCCTGATGAAGTGGACAAGGCCGTGAGGGCAATGAATGCCGCCACCTGTTTATTGGACCCGTGCCCCTCCTGGCTGGTTTCGGCCAGTAGGGAGGTGACACGAGGCTGGCTCCAGGCGATAATTAATGCTTCCTTGATGGAGGGGTCTTTCCCGCAACCCTTAAAGGAAGCGGTGGTGAGGCCCCTCCTCAAGAAGCCTTCCCTGGACCCAGCTGTTTTGAAGAACTTTCGTCCCGTCTCCAACCTCCCCTTTGTGGGGAAGGTTGTAGAGAAGGTGGTGGCATCTCAACTCTTGCGATCCTTGGATGAAACCAATTACCTGGACCCTTTTCAATCTGGTTTCAGGCCCGGCTACAGCACTGAGACCGCTTTGGTCGCACTGACCGATGACCTCTGGCGAGCCCGGGATAGGGGTCATTCCTCTATCCTGGTGCTTCTTGACCTCTCAGCGGCTTTCGATACCATCGACCATGGTATCCTTCTGCGTCGTCTCGGAGAGGTGGGGGTGGGTGGCACTGTATTGCGGTGGTTCTCCTCCTACCTCTCTGACAGGTCGCAGTCGGTGTTGGCGGGCGGACAGAGATCGACCCCTAGGCGCCTCGATTATGGGGTGCCTCAGGGCTCGGTCCTGTCCCCCCTCCTTTTCAACATCTACATGAAACCGCTGGGTGAGATCATTCGGCGACACGGGGTGAGGTATCATCAGTATGCAGATGATACCCAATTATATATCTCCACCCCGTGCCCTTTCAGTGAAGCGGTCGACGTGATGTGCCGGTGCCTGGAAGATGTGAGGGTCTGGATAGGGGTGAACAGGCTTAGACTCAACCCTGACAAGACCGAGTGGCTCTGGGTCCTGCCTCCCAAAGGCCAACTGGATGGTCCATCTTTAGTCCTGGGGGGGGCAAATTTACCTCCCTCAGTGCAGGCACGCAACTTGGGTGTCCTCCTAGACTCACAGCTAAATCTGGAACAACATCTATCAGCTGTGGCCAGGGGGACCTTTGCACAGGTTCGCCTAGTGCACCAGTTGCGGCCTTATTTGGACCGGGAGGCTTTACTCACAGTCACTCATGCCCTTGTCAGCTCAAGACTGGATTACTGCAATGCGCTCTACATGGGGCTACCCTTGAAGAGCGTTCGGAGGCTGCAGTTGGTTCAGAACGCAGCCGCGAGAGCGATTGTGGGCGTGCCAAGGTACGCCCACGTGTCACCTATCCTCCGCGAGCTGCACTGGCTTCCTGTGGGTCTCCGGACGCAATTCAAGGTGTTGGTTATCACCTTTAAAGCCCTTCATGGCATAGGGCCAGGTTACTTACAGGACCGCATTCTGCCGCATAGCTCCCAGAGACCGGTGAGGTCCCATAGATTGGGCCTCCTTCAGGTCCCGTCGGGCAGACAATGTCGGCTGGCGGGCCCTCGGGGAAGGGCCTTTTCTGTGGTGGCTCCGACCTGGTGGAACCAACTTCCCCCCGAGGTTCGAACTACTCCCACCCTGCCGGCCTTTAAGAAGGCTGTTAAAACCCTCCTGTTCCGGCAGGCCTGGGGCTGATGTACCCGGGGGGCCGGGATATGACCGGACTCGCAGTATGATCGCAGTATGATTGTATTATTTTATTATTTTATTGTTTTTTGACTGTTTTTTAACTTTGTACGCCGCCCTGAGTCCTTCGGAATTGGGCGGCATATAAATATTAAAAATAAATAAATAAATAAATAAATAAATAGGTAGGTAGGTAGATTGATAGATACAGATAGGTAGGTAGGTAGATAGATAGAGATACGTAGGTAGGTAGGTAGATAGATAGAGATAGATAGGTAGGTAGATAGATACAGATAGGTAGGTAGGTAGATAGATAGAGATAGGTAGGTAGGTAGATTGATAGATACAGATAGGTAGGTAGGTAGATAGATACAGATAGCTAGGTAAGTAGATAGATAGAGAAAGGTAGGTAGGTAGATTGATAGATACAGATAGGTAGGTAGGTAGATAGATACATAGATAGAGATAGGTAGGTAGGTAGATAGATAGACATAGGTAGGTAGGTAGATTGATAGATACAGATAGGTAGGTAGGTAGATTGATAGATACAGATAGGTAGGTAGGTAGGTAGATAGATAGAGATAGGTAGGTAGGTAGATAGATAAATACAGATAGGTAGGTAGGTAGGTAGATAGATAGAGATAGGTAGGTAGGTAGATAGATAGATAGAGATAGGTAGGTAGGTAGATTGATAGATACAGATAGGTAGGTAGGTAGATAGATAGATACAGATAGGTAGGTAGATAGATAGATAAATACAGATAGGTAGGTAGGTAGATAGATAGATAGAGATTGGTAGGTAGGTAGATTGATAGATACAGATAGGTAGGTAGGTAGATAGATAGATAGAGATAGCGAGGTAGGTAGATATATAGATACAGATAGGTAGGTAGGTAGATTGATAGATACAGATAGGTAGGTAGGTAGATAAATACAGATAGGTAGGTAGGTAGATCGATAGATACAGATAGGTAGGTAGGTAGATAGATAGATAGACAGAGATAGGTAGGTAGGTAGATTGATAGATACAGATAGGAAGGTAGGTAGATAGATAAATACAGATAGGTAGGTAGGTAGGTAGATAGATAGAGATAGGTAGGTAAGTAGGTAAATTGATAGATACAGATAGG
The DNA here is from genome assembly GCA_024509115.1 of Crotalus helleri. NCBI lineage: Eukaryota > Metazoa > Chordata > Lepidosauria > Squamata > Viperidae > Crotalus > Crotalus helleri. The sequence continues at coordinate 208,155 of JAKSXO010000032.1, forward strand.
TAGGTTGGTAGATAGATAGATAGATAGGTAGATAGGTAGGTAGGTAAATTGATAGAAACAGATAGGTAGGTAGGTAGATAGATAGATAGATAGATAGATAGAGATAGGTAGGTAGGTAGATAGATAGATAGATAGATAGATAGATAGACATAGGTAGGTAGGTAGATAGATAGATACAGATAGGTAGGTAGGTAGGTAGATAGATAGAGATAGGTAGGTAGGTAGATAGATAAATACAGATAGGTAGGTAGGTAGGTAGATAGATAGAGATAGGTAGATAGGTAGATAGATAGATAGAGATAGGTAGGTAGGTAGATTGATAGATACAGATAGGTAGGTAGGTAGATAGATAGATACAGATAGGTAGGTAGGTAGATAGATAGATAGATAGATAGAGATAGGTAGGTAGGTAGATAGATAGATAGATAGAGATAAGTAGGTAGGTAGATAGATAGATACAGATTGGTAGGTAGGTAGATAGATAGATAGAGATAGGTAGGTAGGTAGATTGATAGATACAGATAGGTAGGTAGGTAGGTAGATAGATAGAGATAGGTAGGTAGGTAGGTAGATAGATAGAGATAGGTAGGTAGGTAGGTAGATATATAGAGATAGGTAGGTAGGTAGATAGATACAGATAGGTAGGTAGGTAGATAGATAGATAGATAGATAGATAGATAGATAGATAGATAGATAGATAGATAGATAGATAGATAGATAGAGATAGGTAGGTAGGTAAATTGATAGATACAGATAGGTAGGTAGGTAGATAGATAGATACAGATAGGTAGGTAGGTAGATAGATAGATAGAGATAGGTAGGTAGGTAGATAGATACATAGACATAGGTAGGTAGGTAGATTGATAGATACAAATAGGTAGGTAGGTAGATAGATAGATAGAGATAGGTAGGTAGGTAGATAGATAGATAGACATAGGTAGGTAGGTAGATTGATAGATACAGATAGGTAGATAGATAGATAGATACAGATAGGTAGGTAGGTAGATAGATAGAGATAGGTAGGTAGGTAGATAGATAGATAGATAGATAGATAGATAGATAGATAGATAGATAGATAGATAGATAGATAGATAGATAGATAGATAGAGATAGATAGGTAGGTAGATAGATAGATACAGATAGGTAGGTAGTTAGATAGATAGATAGAGATAGATAGGTAGGTAGATTGATAGATAGAGATAGGTAGGTAGGTAGATAGATAGATAGATATAGGTAGGTAGGTAGATAGATAGAGATAGGTAGGTAGGTAGATAGATAGAGATAGGTAGGTAGGTAGCTAGATAGATAGAGATAGGTAGGTAGGTAGGTAGATATATAGAGATAGGTAGGTAGGTAGATAGATACAGATAGGTAGGTAGGTAGATAGATAGATAGATAGATAGATAGATAGATAGATAGATAGATAGATAGATAGATAGATAGATAGATAGAGATAGGTAGGTAGGTAAATTGAAAGATACAGATAGGTAGGTAGGTAGATAGATAGATAGATAGAGATAGGTAGGTAGGTAGATAGATAGATAGATAGATAGATAGATAGATAGATAGATAGATAGATAGATAGATAGATAGACATAGGTAGGTAGATAGATAGAGATAGGTAGGTAGGTAGATAGATAAATACAGATAGGAAGGTAGGTAGATAGATAAATACAGATAGGTAGGTAGGTAGGTAGATAGATAGAGATAGGTAGGTAGGTAGATAGATAGAGATAGGTAGGTAGGTAGGTAGATAGATAGAGATAGGTAGGTAGGTAGGTAGATATATAGAGATAGGTAGGTAGGTAGATAGATACAGATAGGTAGGTAGGTAGATAGATAGATAGAGATAGGTAGGTAGGTAAATTGATAGATACAGATAGGTAGGTAGATAGATAGATAGATAGATAGATAGATAGATAGATAGATAGATAGATAGATAGATAGATAGATAGATAGATAGATAGATAGAGATAGGTAGGTAGGTAAATTGATAGATACAGATAGGTAGGTAGGTAGATAGATAGAGATAGGTAGGTAGGTAGGTAGATAGATAGATAGAGATACGTAGGTAGGTAGATTGATAGATACAGATAGGTAGGTAGGTAGATAGATAGATACAGATAGGTAGGTAGGTAGATAGATAGTTAGAGATAGGTAGGTAGGTAGATAGATAGATAGACATAGGTAGGTAGGTAGATTGATAGATACAGATAGGTAGATAGATAGATAGATACAGATAGGTAGGTAGGTAGATAGATAGATAGAGAGAGGTAGGTAGGTAGATAGGTAAATACATATAGGTAGGTAGGTAGGTAGATAGATAGAGATAGGTAGGTAGATAGATACATAGAGATAGGTAGGTAGGTAGATTGATAGATACAGATAGGTAGGTAGGTAGATAGATAGATACAGATAGGTAGGTAGGTAGATAGATAAATACAGATAGGTAGGTAGGTAGATAGATAGATACAGATAGGTAGGTAGGTAGATAAATACAGATAGGTAGGTAGGTAGATAGATAGAGATAGGTAGGTAGGTAGATTGATAGATACAGATAGGTAGGTAGGTAGATAGATAAATACAGATAGGTAGGTAGGTAGGTAGATAGATAGAGATAGGTAGGTAGGTAGGTAGATAAATACAGATAGGTAGGTAGGTAGATAGATAGATACAGATAGGTAGGTAGGTAGATAAATACAGATAGGTAGGTAGGTAGATAGATAGAGATAGGTAGGTAGGTAGATTGATAGATACAGATAGGTAGGTAGGTAGATAGATAGATAGAGATAGGTAGGTAGGTAGATAGATAAATACAGATAGGTAGGTAGGTAGGTAGATAGATAGAGATAGGTAGGTAGGTAGATAGATAGATAGAGATAGGTAGGTAGGTAGATAGATAGATAGAGATAGGTAGGTAGGTAGATAGATAAATACAGATTGGTAGGTAGGTAGATAGATAGATAGAGATAGGTAGGTAGGTAGATTGATAGATACAGATAGGTAGGGAGGTAGATAGATAAATACAGATAGGTAGGTAGGTAGATAGATAGATAGATAGAGATAGGTAGGTAGGTAGATTGATAGATAGACATAGGTAGGTAGGTAGATTGATAGATACAGATAGGTAGATAGATAGATAGATACAGATAGGTAGGTAGGTAGATAGATAGATAGAGAGAGGTAGGTAGGTAGATAGATAACTACAGATAGGTAGGTAGGTAGGTAGATAGATAGAGATAGGTGGGTAGGTAGATTGATAGATACAGATAGGTAGGTAGGTAGATAGATAGATACAGATAGGTAGGTAGGTAGGCAGATAGATAGAGGTAGGTAGGTAGGTAGATAGATAGATACAGATTGGTAGGTAGGTAGGTAGATAGATAGAGATAGGTAGGTAGGTAGATAGATAGACATAGGTAGGTAGGTAGATTGATAGATACAGATAGGTAGGTAGGTAGATAGATAGATACAGATAGGTAGGTAGGTAGATAGATAGATACAGATAGGTAGGTAGGTAGATAGATAGATACAGATAGGTAGGTAGATAGATAGATAGATAGAGATAGGTAGGTAGGTAGATAGATAGATAGAGATAGGTAGGTAGGTAGATTGATAGATACAGATAGGTAGGTAGGTAGATAGATAGATAGAGATAGGTAGGTAGGTAGATAGATAGATAGAGATAGGTAGGTAGGTAGATTGATAGATACAGATAGGTAGGTAGGTAGGTAGATAGATAGAGATAGGTAGGTAGGTAGATAGATAGACATAGGTAGGTAGGTAGATTGATAGATACAGATAGGTAGGTAGGTAGATAGATAGATACAGATAGGTAGGTAGGTAGGCAGATAGATAGAGGTAGGTAGGTAGGTAGATAGATAGATACAGATAGGTAGGTAGGTAGGCAGATAGATAGAGGAAGGTAGGTAGGTAGATTGATAGATACAGATAGGTAGATAGATAGATAGATACAGATAGGTAGGTAGGTAGATAGATAGAGAGAGAGAGGTAGGTAGGTAGATAGGTAAATACATATAGGTAGGTAGGAAGGTAGATAGATAGAGATAGGTAGGTAGGTAGATAGATACATAGAGATAGGTAGGTAGGTAGATTGATAGATACAGATAGGTAGGTAGGTAGATAGATAGATACAGATAGGTAGGTAGGTAGATAGATAAATACAGATAGGTAGGTAGGTAGATAGATAGATAGAGATAGGTAGGTAGGTAGATTGATAGATACAGATAGGTAGGTAGGTAGATAGATACAGATAGGTAGGTAGGTAGATAGATAGATAGAGATAGGTAGGTAAGTAGATAGATAGATACAGATAGGTAGGTAGGTAGATTGATAGATACAGATAGGTAGGTAGGTAGATAGATAAATACAGATAGGTAGGTAGGTAGATAGATAGATACAGATAGGTAGGTAGGTAGATAAATACAGATAGGTAGGTAGGTAGATAGATAGAGATAGGTAGGTAGGTAGATTGATAGATACAGATAGGTAGGTAGGTAGATAGATAAATACAGATAGGTAGGTAGGTAGGTAGATAGATAGAGATAGGTAGGTAGGTAGATAGATAAATACAGATAGGAAGGTAGGTAGATAGATAAATACAGATAGGTAGGTAGGTAGGTAGGTAGATAGATAGAGATAGGTAGGTAGGTAGATAGATAGAGATAGGTAGGTAGGTAGATTGATAGATACAGATAGGTAGGTAGATAGATAGAGATAGGTAGGTAGGTAGGTAGATAGATAGAGATAGGGAGGTAGGTAGGTAGATATATAGAGATAGGTAGGTAGGTAGATAGATACAGATAGGTAGGTAGGTAAATAGATAGATAGAGATAGGTAGGTAGGTAAATTGATAGATACAGATAGGTAGGTAGATAGATAGATAGATAGATAGATAGATAGATAGATAGATAGATAGATAGATAGATAGATAGATAGATAGATAGATAGATAGAGATAGGTAGGTAGGTAAATTGATAGATACAGATAGGTAGGTAGGTAGATAGATAGAGATAGGTAGGTAGGTAGATAGATAGATAGATAGATAGATAGACATAGGTAGGTAGATATATAGATACAGATAGGTAGGTAGATAGATAGATAGATAGATAGAGATAGGTAGGTAGGTAGATAGATAAATACAGATAGGTAGGTAGGTAGGTAGATAGATAGAGATAGGTAGGTAGGTAGATAGATAGATAGAGATAGGTAGGTAGGTAGATAGATAGATAGAGATAGGTAGGTAGGTAGATAGATAAATACAGATTGGTAGGTAGGTAGATAGATAGATAGAGATAGGTAGGTAGGTAGATTGATAGATACAGATAGGTAGGGAGGTAGATAGATAAATACAGATAGGTAGGTAGGTAGATAGATAGATAGAGATAGGTAGGTAGGTAGATAGATAAATACAGATAGGAAGGTAGGTAGATAGATAAATACAGATAGGTAGGTAGGTAGGTAGGTAGATAGATAGAGATAGGTAGGTAGGTAGATAGATAGAGATAGGTAGGTAGGTAGATTGATAGATACAGATAGGTAGGTAGATAGATAGAGATAGGTAGGTAGGTAGGTAGATAGATAGAGATAGGGAGGTAGGTAGGTAGATATATAGAGATAGGTAGGTAGGTAGATAGATACAGATAGGTAGGTAGGTAAATAGATAGATAGAGATAGGTAGGTAGGTAAATTGATAGATACAGATAGGTAGGTAGGTAGATAGATAGATAGATAGATAGATAGATAGATAGATAGATAGATAGATAGATAGATAGATAGATAGATAGATAGATAGATAGATAGATAGAGATAGGTAGGTAGGTAAATTGATAGATACAGATAGGTAGGTAGGTAGATAGATAGAGATAGGTAGGTAGGTAGGTAGATAGATAGATAGATAGATAGATAGATAGATAGATAGATAGATAGATAGATAGATAGATAGACATAGGTAGGTAGATATATAGATACAGATAGGTAGGTAGATAGATAGATAGATAGAGATAGGTAGGTAGGTAGATAGATAAATACAGATAGGTAGGTAGGTAGGTAGATAGATAGAGATAGGTAGGTAGGTAGATAGATAGATAGAGATAGGTAGGTAGGTAGATAGATAGATAGAGATAGGTAGGTAGGTAGATAGATAAATACAGATTGGTAGGTAGGTAGATAGATAGATAGAGATAGGTAGGTAGGTAGATTGATAGATACAGATAGGTAGGGAGGTAGATAGATAAATACAGATAGGTAGGTAGGTAGATAGATAGATAGAGATACGTAGGTAGGTAGATTGATAGATAGAGATAGGTAGGTAGGTAGATAGATAGATAGACATAGGTAGGTAGGTAGATTGATAGATACAGATAGGTAGATAGATAGATAGATACAGATAGGTAGGTAGGTAGATAGATAGATAGAGAGAGGTAGGTAGGTAGATAGGTAAATACATATAGGTAGGTAGGTAGGTAGATAGATAGAGATAGGTAGGTAGATAGATACATAGAGATAGGTAGGTAGGTAGATTGATAGATACAGATAGGTAGGTAGGTAGATAGATAGATACAGATAGGTAGGTAGGTAGATAGATAAATACAGATAGGTAGGTAGGTAGATAGATAGATAGAGATAGGTAGGTAGGTAGATTGATAGATACAGATAGGTAGGTAGGTAGATAGATACAGATAGGTAGGTAGGTAGATAGATAGATAGAGATAGGTAGGTAAGTAGATAGATAGATACAGATAGGTAGGTAGGTAGATTGATAGATACAGATAGGTAGGTAGGTAGATAGATAAATACAGATAGGTAGGTAGGTAGATAGATAGATACAGATAGGTAGGTAGGTAGATAAATACAGATAGGTAGGTAGGTAGATAGATAGAGATAGGTAGGTAGGTAGATTGATAGATACAGATAGGTAGGTAGGTAGATAGATAAATACAGATAGGTAGGTAGGTAGGTAGATAGATAGAGATAGGTAGGTAGGTAGATAGATAAATACAGATAGGAAGGTAGGTAGATAGATAAATACAGATAGGTAGGTAGGTAGGTAGATAGATAGAGATAGGTAGGTAGGTAGATAGATAGAGATAGGTAGGTAGGTAGGTAGATAGATAGAGATAGGTAGGTAGGTAGGTAGATATATAGAGATAGGTAGGTAGGTAGATAGATACAGATAGGTAGGTAGGTAGATAGATAGATAGAGATAGGTACGTAGGTAAATTGATAGATACAGATAGGTAGGTAGGTAGATAGATAGATAGATAGATAGATAGATAGATAGATAGATAGATAGATAGATAGATAGATAGATAGATAGATAGATAGAGATAGGTAGGTAGGTAAATTGATAGATACAGATAGGTAGGTAGGTAGATAGATAGATAGATAGAGATAGGTAGGTAGGTAGATAGATAGATAGATAGATAGATAGATAGATAGATAGATAGATAGATAGATAGATAGATAGATAGATAGATAGATAGATAGACATAGGTAGGTAGATAGATAGATACAGATAGGTAGGTAGGTAGATAGATAGATAGAGATAGGTAGGTAGGTAGATAGATAAATACAGATAGGTAGGTAGGTAGGTAGATAGATAGAGATAGGTAGGTAGGTAGATAGATAGATAGAGATAGGTAGGTAGGTAGATAGATAGATAGAGATAGGTAGGTAGGTAGATAGATAAATACAGATTGGTAGGTAGGTAGATAGATAGATAGAGATAGGTAGGTAGGTAGATTGATAGATACAGATAGGTAGGGAGGTAGATAGATAAATACAGATAGGTAGGTAGGTAGATAGATAGATAGATAGAGATAGGTAGGTAGGTAGATTGATAGATAGACATAGGTAGGTAGGTAGATTGATAGATACAGATAGGTAGATAGATAGATAGATACAGATAGGTAGGTAGGTAGATAGATAGATAGAGAGAGGTAGGTAGGTAGATAGATAACTACAGATAGGTAGGTAGGTAGGTAGATAGATAGAGATAGGTGGGTAGGTAGATAGATAGATAGATAGTGATAGGTAGGTAGGTAGGTAGATAGATAGAGATAGGTAGGTAGGTAGATAGATAGATAGATAGAGATAGGTAGGTAGGTAGGTAGATAGATAGAGATAGGTAGGTAGGTAGATAGATAAATACAGATAGGAAGGTAGGTAGATAGATAAATACAGATAGGTAGGTAGGTAGGTAGATAGATAGAGATAGGTAGGTAGGTAGATAGATAGAGATAGGTAGGTAGGTAGATTGATAGATACAGATAGGTAGGTAGGTAGATAGATAGAGATAGGTAGGTAGGTAGATTGATAGATACAGATAGGTAGGTAGATAGATAGAGATAGGTAGGTAGGTAGATAGATAGATAGAGATACGTAGGTAGGTAGATTGATAGATACAGATAGGTAGGTAGGTAGATAGATAGATACAGATAGGTAGGTAGGTAGATAGATAGATAGAGATAGGTAGGTAGGTAGATAGATAGATAGAGATAGGTAGGTAGGTAGATTGATAGATACAGATAGGTAGGTAGGTAGGTAGATAGATAGAGATAGGTAGGTAGGTAGATAGATAGACATAGGTAGGTAGGTAGATTGATAGATACAGATAGGTAGGTAGGTAGATAGATAGATACAGATAGGTAGGTAGGTAGGCAGATAGATAGAGGTAGGTAGGTAGGTAGATAGATAGATACAGATAGGTAGGTAGGTAGGTAGATAGATAGAGATAGGTAGGTAGGTAGATAGATAGACATAGGTAGGTAGGTAGATTGATAGATACAGATAGGTAGGTAGGTAGATAGATAGATACAGATAGGTAGGTAGGTAGATAGATAGATACAGATAGGTAGGTAGGTAGATAGATAGATACAGATAGGTAGGTAGGTAGATAGATAGATAGAGATAGGTAGGTAGGTAGATAGATAGATAGAGATAGGTAGGTAGGTAGATTGATAGATACAGATAGGTAGGTAGGTAGATAGATAGATAGAGATAGGTAGGTAGGTAGATAGATAGATAGAGATAGGTAGGTAGGTAGATTGATAGATACAGATAGGTAGGTAGGTAGGTAGATAGATAGAGATAGGTAGGTAGGTAGATAGATAGACATAGGTAGGTAGGTAGATTGATAGATACAGATAGGTAGGTAGGTAGATAGATAGATACAGATAGGTAGGTAGGTAGGCAGATAGATAGAGGTAGGTAGGTAGGTAGATAGATAGATACAGATAGGTAGGTAGGTAGGCAGATAGATAGAGGAAGGTAGGTAGGTAGATTGATAGATACAGATAGGTAGATAGATAGATAGATACAGATAGGTAGGTAGATAGATAGATAGAGATAGGTAGGTAGGTAGATTGATAGATACAGATAGGTAGGTAGATAGATAGAGATAGGTAGGTAGGTAGGTAGATAGATAGAGATAGGGAGGTAGGTAGGTAGATATATAGAGATAGGTAGGTAGGTAGATAGATACAGATAGGTAGGTAGGTAAATAGATAGATAGAGATAGGTAGGTAGGTAAATTGATAGATACAGATAGGTAGGTAGATAGATAGATAGATAGATAGATAGATAGATAGATAGATAGATAGATAGATAGATAGATAGATAGATAGATAGATAGATAGATAGATAGAGATAGGTAGGTAGGTAAATTGATAGATACAGATAGGTAGGTAGGTAGATAGATAGAGATAGGTAGGTAGGTAGGTAGATAGATAGATAGATAGATAGATAGACATAGGTAGGTAGATATATAGATACAGATAGGTAGGTAGATAGATAGATAGATAGAGATAGGTAGGTAGGTAGATAGATAAATACAGATAGGTAGGTAGGTAGGTAGATAGATAGAGATAGGTAGGTAGGTAGATAGATAGATAGAGATAGGTAGGTAGGTAGATAGATAGATAGAGATAGGTAGGTAGGTAGATAGATAAATACAGATTGGTAGGTAGGTAGATAGATAGATAGATAGGTAGGTAGGTAGATTGATAGATACAGATAGGTAGGGAGGTAGATAGATAAATACAGATAGGTAGGTAGGTAGATAGATAGATAGAGATAGGTAGGTAGGTAGATTGATAGATAGACATAGGTAGGTAGGTAGATTGATAGATACAGATAGGTAGATAGATAGATAGATACAGATAGGTAGGTAGGTAGATAGATAGAGAGAGAGGTAGGTAGGTAGATAGATAACTACAGATAGGTAGGTAGGTAGGTATATAGATAGAGATAGGTAGGTAGGTAGATAGATAGATAGATAGATAGATAGATAGAGACAGGTACGTAGGTAGGTAGATAGATAGAGATAGGTAGGTAGGTAGATAGATAGATAGAGATAGGTAGGTAGGTAGATTGATAGATACAGATAGGTAGGTAGGTAGATAGATAGATACAGATAGGTAGGTAGGTAGATAGATAGATAGAGATGGGTAGGTAGGTAGATAGATAGATAGACATAGGTAGGTAGGTAGATTGATAGATACAGATAGGTAGGTAGGTAGATAGATAGATAGATAGAGATAGGTAGCTAGGTAGGTAGATAGATAGAGATAGGTAGGTAGATAGATACAGATAGGTAGGTAGGTAGATAGATAGAGATAGGTAGGTAGGTAGATAGATAGATACAGATAGGTAGGTAGGTAGGTAGATAGAGATAGGTAGGTAGGTAGATAGATAGATAGAGATAGGTAGGTAGGTAGATTGATAGATACAGATAGGTAGGTAGGTAGATAGATAGATACAGATAGGTAGGTAGGTAGGTAGATAGATAGAGATAGGTAGGTAGGTAGATAGATAGATAGACATAGGTAGGTAGGTAGATTGATAGATACAGATAGGTAGATAGATAGATAGATACAGATAGGTAGGTAGGTAGGTAGATAGATAGAGAGAGGTAGGTAGGTAGATAGATAAATACATATAGGTAGGTAGGTAGGTATATAGATAGAGATAGGTAGGTAGGTAGATAGACAGATAGAGATAGGTAGGTAGGTAGATTGATAGATACAGATAAGTAGGTAGGTAGATAGATAGATACAGATAGGTAGGTAGGTAGATAGATAAATACAGATAGGTAGGTAGGTAGATAGATAGATACAGATAGGTAGGTAGGTAGGTAGATAGATAGAGATAGGTAGGTAGGTAGATAGATAGATAGACATAGGTAGGTAGGTAGATTGATAGATACAGATAGGTAGATAGATAGATAGATACAGATAGGTAGGTAGGTAGGTAGATAGATAGAGAGAGGTAGGTAGGTAGATAGATAAATACATATAGGTAGGTAGGTAGGTATATAGATAGAGATAGGTAGGTAGGTAGATAGACAGATAGAGATAGGTAGGTAGGTAGATTGATAGATACAGATAAGTAGGTAGGTAGATAGATAGATACAGATAGGTAGGTAGGTAGATAGATAAATACAGATAGGTAGGTAGGTAGATAGATAGATAGAGATAGGTAGGTAGGTAGATTGATAGATACAGATAGGTAGGTAGGTAGATAGATACAGATAGGTAGGTAGGTAGATAGATAGATAGAGATAGGTAGGTAAGTAGATAGATAGATACAGATAGGTAGCTAGGTAGATTGATAGATACAGATAGCTAGGTAGGTAGATAGATAAATACAGATAGGTAGGTAGGTAGATAGATAGATACAGATAGGTAGGTAGGTAGATAGATAAATACAGATAGGTAGGTAGGTAGGTAGATAGATAGAGATAGGTAGTTAGGTAGATTGATAGATACAGATAGGTAGGTAGGTAGATAGATAAATACAGATAGGTAGGTAGGTAGGTAGATAGATAGAGATAGGTAGGTAGGTAGATAGATAGAGATAGGTAGGTAGGTACTTAGATAGATAGAGATAGGTAGGTAGGTAGGTAGGTAGATAGATAGAGATAGGTAGGTAGGTAGATAGATAGATAGACATGGGTAGGTAGGTAGGTAGATAGATAGAGATAGGTAGGTAGGTAGATAGATACAGATAGGTAGGTAGGTAGATGGATAGATAGAGATAGGTAGGTAGGTAGATAGATAAATACAGAAAGGTAGGTAGGTAGGTAGATAGATAGAGATAGGTAGGTAGGTAGGTAGATTGATAGATACAGATAGGTAGGTAGGTAGATAGATAAATACAGATAGGTAGGTAGGTAGGTAGATAGATAGAGATAGGTAGGTAGGTAGATAGATAGATAGAGATAGGTAGGTAGGTAGATTGATAGATACAGATAGGTAGGTAGGTAGATAGATAAATACAGATAGGTAGGTAGGTCGATAGATAGATAGAGATAGGTAGGTAGGGAGATAGATAGAGATAGGTAGGTAGGTAGTTAGATAGATAGAGATAGGTAGGTAGGTAGGTAGATAGATAGAGATAGGTAGGTAGGTAGATAGATAGATAGACATAGGTAGGTAGGTAGATTGATAGATACAGATAGGTAGGTAGGTAGATAGATAGATACAGATAGGTAGGTAGGTAGATGGATAGATAGAGATAGGTAGGTAGGTAGATAGATAAATACAGATAGGTAGGTAGGTAGATAGATAGATAGATAGAGATAGGTAGGTAGGTAGATTGATAGATACAGATAGGTAGATAGATAGATAGATAGATACAGATAGGTAGGTAGGTAGATAGATAGATAGAGAGAGGTAGGTAGGTAGATAGATAAATACATATAGGTAGGTAGGTAGGTAGATAGATAGAGATAGGTAGGTAGATAGATACATAGAGATAGGTAGGTAGGTAGATTGATAGATACAGATAGGTAGGTAGGTAGATAGATAGATACAGATAGGTAGGTAGGTAGATAGATAAATACAAATAGGTAGGTAGGGCGATAGATAGAGATAGGTAGGTAGGAAGGTAGATAGATAGAGATAGGTAGGTAGGTAGGTAGATAGAGATAGGTAGGTAGGTAGGTAGATAGATAGAGATAGGTAGGTAGATAGATAGAGATAAGTAGATAGGTAGATAGATAGAGATAGGTAGGTAGATAGATAGATAGATAGATATACATAGGTAGGTAGGTAGATTGATAGATACAGATAGGTAGGTAGGTAGATAGATAGATACAGATAGGTAGGTAGGTAGATGTATAGATAGAGATAGGTAGGTAGGTAGATAGATAAATACAGATAGGTAGGTAGGTAGGTAGATAGATAGAGATAGGTAGGTAGGTAGATAGATAGATAGAGATAGGTAGGTAGATAGATTGATAGATACAGATAGGTAGGTAGGTAGATAGATAGATACAGATAGGTAGGTAGGTAGATAGATAGATAGAGATAGGTAGGTAGGTAGATAGATAGATAGACATAGGTAGGTAGGTAGATTGATAGATACAGATAGGTAGGTAGGTAGATAGTTAGATACAGATAGGTAGGTAGGTAGATAGATAGATAGAGATAGGTAGGAAGGTAGATAGATAAATACAGATTGGTAGGTAGGTAGGTAGATAGATAGAGATAGGTATGTAGGTAGATAGATAGATAGAGATAGGTAGGTAGGTAGATTGATAGATACAGATAGGTAGGTAGGTAGATAGATAAATACAGATAGGTTGGTAGGTAGATAGATAGATAGACATAGGTATGTAGATTGATAGATACAGATAGGTAGATAGGTAGATAGATAGATACAGATAGGTAGGTAGGTAGATGGATAGATAGAGATAGGTAGGTAGGTAGATAGATAAATACAGATAGGTAGGTAGGTAGGTAGATAGATAGAGATAGGTAGGTAGGTAGATAGATAGATACATATAGGTAGGTAGGTAGATGGATAGATAGAGATAGGTAGGTAGGTAGATAGATAAATACAGATAGGTAGGTAGGTAGATAGATAGATAGAGATAGGTAGGTAGGTAGATAGATAGATACAGATAGGTAGGTAGGTAGATAGATAAATACAGATAGGTAGGTAGGTAGATAGATAGATAGATAGAGATAGGTAGGTAGGTAGATTGATAGATACAGATAGGTAGGTAGGTAGATAGATACAGATAGGTAGGTAGGTAGATAGATAGATAGAGATAGGTAGGTAAGTAGATAGATAGATCCAGATAGGTAGGTAGGCAGATTGATAGATACAGATAGCTAGGTAGGTAGATAGATAAATACAGATAGGTAGGTAGGTAGATAGATAGATACAGATAGGTAGGTAGGTAGATAGATAAATACAGATAGGTAGGTAGGTAGATAGATAGATAGAGATAGGTAGGTAGGTAGATTGATAGATACAGATAGGTAGGTAGGTAGATAGATAAATACAGATAGGTAGGTAGGTAGATAGATAGAGATAGGTAGGTAGGTAGATAGATAAATACAGATAGGTAGGTAGGTAGGTAGATAGATAGAGATAGGTAGGTAGGTAGATAGATAGATAGAGATAGGTCGGTAGGTAGATTGATAGATACAAATAGGTAGGTAGGTAGATAGATACATACAGATAGGTAGGTAGCTAGAGCGATAAATACAGATAGGTAGGTAGGTAGATAGATAGATAGAGATAGGTAGGTAGGTAGATTGATAGATACAGATAGGTAGGTAGGTAGATAGATAGATAGAGATAGCTAGGTAGGTAGTTAGATAGATACAGATAAATAGGTAGGTAGATTGATAGATACAGATAGGTAGGTAGGTAGATAGATAAATACAGATAGGTAGGTAGGTAGATCGATAAATACAGATAGGTAGGTAGGTAGATAGATAGATAGACAGAGATAGGTAGGTAGGTAGATTGATAGATACAGATAGGAAGGTAGGTAGATAGATAAATACAGATAGGTAGGTAGGTAGGTAGGTAGATAGAGATAGGTAGGTAGGTAGATAGATAGATAGAGATAGGTAGGTAGGTAGATTGATAGATACAGATAGGTAGGTAGGTAGATAGATAGAGATAGGTAGGTAGGTAGGTAGATAGATAGAGATAGGTAGGTAGGTAGATAGATAGATACATATAGGTAGGTAGGTAGATGGATAGATAGAGATAGGTAGTTAGGTAGATAGATAAATACAGATAGGTAGGTAGGTAGGTAGATAGATAGATAGAGATAGGTAGGTAGGTAGATTGATAGATACAGATAGGTAGGTAGGTAGATAGATAGATACAGATAGGTAGGTAGGTAGGTAGATAGATAAATACAGATAGGTAGGTAGGTAGATGGATAGATAGAGATAGGTAGGTAGGTAGATAGATAAATACAGATAGGTATGTAGGTAGGTAGATAGGTAGAGATAGGTAGGTAGGTAGATAGATAGATACATATAGGTAGGTAGGTAGATGGATAGATAGAGATAGGTAGGTAGGTAGATAGATAAATACAGATAGGTAGGTAGGTAGGTAGATAGATAGATAGAGATAGGTAGGTAGGTAGATTGATAGATACAGATAGGTAGGTAGGTAGATAGATAGATACAGATAGGTAGGTAGGTAGATAGATAGATAGAGATAGGTAGGTAGGTAGATAGATAGATAGATAGACATAGGTAGGTAGGTAGATTGATAGATACAGATAGGTAGGTAGGTAGATAGTTAGATACAGATAGGTAGGTAGGTAGATAGATAGATAGAGATAGGTAGGAAGGTAGATAGATAAATACAGATTGGTAGGTAGGTAGGTAGATAGATAGAGATAGGTATGTAGGTAGATAGATAGATAGAGATAGGTAGGTAGGTAGATTGATAGATACAGATAGGTAGGTAGGTAGATAGATAAATGCAGATAGGTTGGTAGGTAGATAGATAGATAGACATAGGTAGGTAGATTGATAGATACAGATAGGTAGATAGGTAGATAGATAGATACAGATAGGTAGGTAGGTAGATGGATAGATAGAGATAGGTAGGTAGGTAGATAGATAAATACAGATAGGTAGGTAGGTAGGTAGATAGATAGAGATAGGTAGGTAGGTAGATAGATAGATACATATAGGTAGGTAGGTAGATGGATAGATAGAGATAGGTAGGTAGGTAGATAGATAAATACAGATAGGTAGGTAGGTAGATAGATAGATAGAGATAGGTAGGTAGGTAGATTGATAGATACAGATAGGTAGGTAGGTAGATAGATAGATACAGATAGGTAGGTAGGTAGATAGATAAATACAGATAGGTAGGTAGGTAGATAGATAGATAGAGATAGGTAGGTAGGTAGATTGATAGATACAGATAGGTAGGTAGGTAGATAGATACAGATAGGTAGGTAGGTAGATAGATAGATAGAGATAGGTAGGAAGGTAGATAGATAAATACATATTGGTAGGTAGGTAGGTAGATAGATAGAGATAGGTAGGTAGGTAGATAGATACATAGAGATAGGTAGGTAGGTAGATTGATAGATACAGATAGGTAGGTAGGTAGATAGATAGATACAGATAGGTAGGTAGGTAGATAGATAAATACAGATAGGTAGGTAGGTAGATAGATAGATAGATAGAGATAGGTAGGTAGGTAGATTGATAGATACAGATAGGTAGGTAGGTAGATAGATACAGATAGGTAGGTAGGTAGATAGATAGATAGAGATAGGTAGGTAAGTAGATAGATAGATCCAGATAGGTAGGTAGGCAGATTGATAGATACAGATAGCTAGTTAGGTAGATAGATAAATACAGATAGGTAGGTAGGTAGATAGATAGATACAGATAGGTAGGTAGGTAGATAGATAAATACAGATAGGTAGGTAGGTAGATAGATAGATAGAGATAGGTAGGTAGGTAGATTGATAGATACAGATAGGTAGGTAGGTAGATAGATAAATACAGATAGGTAGGTAGGTAGATAGATAGAGATAGGTAGGTAGGTAGATAGATACATACAGATAGGTAGGTAGCTAGAGAGATAAATACAGATAGGTAGGTAGGTAGATAGATAGATAGAGATAGGTAGGTAGGTAGATTGATAGATACAGATAGGTAGGTAGGTAGATAGATAGATAGAGATAGCTAGGTAGGTAGATAGATAGATACAGATAAATAGGTAGGTAGATTGATAGATACAGATAGGTAGGTAGGTAGATAGATAAATACAGATAGGTAGGTAGGTAGATCGATAAATACAGATAGGTAGGTAGGTAGATAGATAGATAGACAGAGATAGGTAGGTAGGTAGATTGATAGATACAGATAGGAAGGTAGGTAGATAGATAAATACAGATAGGTAGGTAGGTAGGTAGGTAGATAGAGATAGGTAGGTAGGTAGATAGATAGATAGAGATAGGTAGGTAGGTAGATTGATAGATACAGATAGGTAGGTAGGTAGATAGATAGAGATAGGTAGGTAGGTAGGTAGATAGATAGAGATAGGTAGGTAGGTAGATAGATAGATACATATAGGTAGGTAGGTAGATGGATAGATAGAGATAGGTAGTTAGGTAGATAGATAAATACAGATAGGTAGGTAGGTAGGTAGATAGATAGATAGAGATAGGTAGGTAGGTAGATTGATAGATACAGATAGGTAGGTAGGTAGATAGATAGATACAGATAGGTAGGTAGGTAGATAGATAAATACAGATAGGTAGGTAGGTAGATGGATAGATAGAGATAGATAGGTAGGTAGGTAGATAGATAAATACAGATAGGTATGTAGGTAGGTAGATAGGTAGAGATAGGTAGGTAGGTAGATAGATAGATACATATAGGTAGGTAGGTAGATGGATAGATAGAGATAGGTAGGTAGGTAGATAGATAAATACAGATAGGTAGGTAGGTAGGTAGATAGATAGATAGAGATAGGTAGGTAGGTAGATTGATAGATACAGATAGGTAGGTAGGTAGATAGATAGATACAGATAGGTAGGTAGGTAGATAGATAAATACAGATAGGTAGGTAGGTAGATAGATAGATAGAGATAGGTAGGTAGGTAGATTGATAGATACAAATAGGTAGGTAGGTAGATAGATACAGATAGGTAGGTAGGTAGATAGATAGATAGAGATAGGTAGGTAAGTAGATAGATAGATACAGATAGGTAGGTAGGCAGATTGATAGATACAGATAGCTAGGTAGGTAGATAGATAAATACAGATAGGTAGGTAGGTAGATAGATAGATACAGATAGGTAGGTAGGTAGATAGATAAATACAGATAGGTAGGTAGGTAGATAGATAGATAGAGATAGGTAGGTAGGTAGATTGATAGATACAGATAGGTAGGTAGGTAGATAGATAAATACAGATAGGTAGGTAGGTAGGTAGATAGATAGAGATAGGTAGGTAGGTAGATTGATAGATACAGATAGGTAGGTAGGTAGATAGATAGATAGAGATAGCTAGGTAGGTAGATAGATAGATACAGATAAATAGGTAGGTAGATAGATAGATAGAGATAGGTAGGTAGGTAGGTAGATTGATAGATACAGATAGGTAGGTAGGTAGATAGATACAGATAGGTAGGTAGGTAGATAGATAGATAGAGATAGGTAGGTAAGTAGATAGATAGATACAGATAGGTAGGTAGGCAGATTGATAGATACAGATAGCTAGGTAGGTAGATAGATACAGATAGGTAGGTAGGTAGATAGATAGATAGAGATAGGTAGGAAGGTAGATAGATAAATACATATAGGTAGGTAGGTAGGTAGATAGATAGAGATAGGTAGGTAGGTAGATAGATAAATACAGATAGGTAGGTAGGTAGGTAGATAGATAGATAGAGATAGGTAGGTAGGTAGATAGATAGATAGACATAGGTAGGTAGGTAGATTGATAGATACATATAGGTAGGTAGGTAGATAGTTAGATACAGATAGGTAGGTAGGTAGATAGATAGATAGAGATAGGTAGGAGGGTAGATAGATAAATACAGATTGGTAGGTAGGTAGGTAGATAGATAGAGATAGGTATGTAGGTAGATAGATAGATAGAGATAGGTAGGTAGGTAGATTGATAGATACAGATAGGTAGGTAGGTAGATAGATAAATACAGATAGGTTGGTAGGTAGATAGATAGATAGACATAGGTAGGTAGATTGATAGATACAGATAGGTAGATAGGTAGATAGATAGATACAGATAGGTAGGTAGGTAGATGGATAGATAGAGATAGGTAGGTAGATAGATAAATACAGATAGGTAGGTAGGTAGGTAGATAGATAGAGATAGGTAGGTAGGTAGATAGATAGATACATATAGGTAGGTAGGTAGATGGATAGATAGAGATAGGTAGGTAGGTAGATAGATAAATACAGATAGGTAGGTAGGTAGGTAGATAGATAGATAGAGATAGGTAGGTAGGTAGATTGATAGATACAGATAGGTAGGTAGGTAGATAGATAGATACAGATAGGTAGGTAGGTAGATAGATAAATACAGATAGGTAGGTAGGTAGATAGATAGATAGAAATAGGTAGGTAGGTAGATTGATAGATACAGATAGGTAGGTAGGTAGATAGATACAGATAGGTAGGTAGGTAGGTAGATAGAAAGAGATAGGTAGGAAGGTAGATAGATAAATACATATAGGTAGGTAGGTAGGTAGGTAGATAGATATAGGTAGGTAGGTAGATAGATACATAGAAATAGGTAGGTAGGTAGATTGATAGATACAGATAGGTAGGTAGGTAGATAGATAGATACAGATAGGTAGGTAGGTAGATAGATAAATACAGATAGGTAGGTAGGTAGATAGATAGATAGATAGATAGATAGAGATAGGTAGGTAGGTAGATTGATAGATACAGATAGGTAGGTAGGTAGATAGATACAGATAGGTAGGTAGGTAGATAGATAGATAGATAGAGATAGGTAGGTAAGTAGATAGATAGATCCAGATAGGTAGGTAGGCAGATTGATAGATACAGATAGCTAGGTAGGTAGATAGATAAATACAGATAGGTAGGTAGGTAGATAGATAGATAGATACAGATAGGTAGGTAGGTAGATAGATAAATACAGATAGGTAGGTAGGTAGATAGATAGATAGAGATAGGTAGGTAGGTAGATTGATAGATACAGATAGGTAGGTAGGTAGATAGATAAATACAGATAGGTAGGTAGGTAGATAGATAGAGATAGGTAGGTAGGTAGATAGATAAATACAGATAGGTAGGTAGGTAGGTAGATAGATAGAGATAGGTAGGTAGGTAGATAGATAGATAGAGATAGGTAGGTAGGTAGATTGATAGATACAGATAGGTAGGTAGGTAGATAGATAGATACAGATAGGTAGGTAGCTAGATAGATAAATACAGATAGGTAGGTAGGTAGATAGATAGATAGAGATAGGTAGGTAGGTAGATTGATAGATACAGATAGGTAGGTAGGTAGATAGATAGAGATAGCTAGGTAGGTAGATAGATAGATACAGATAAATAGGTAGGTAGATTGATAGATACAGATAGGTAGGTAGGTAGATAGATAAATACAGATAGGTAGGTAGGTAGATCGATAAATACAGATAGGTAGGTAGGTAGATAGATAGATAGACAGAGATAGGTAGGTAGGTAGATTGATAGATACAGATAGGAAGGTAGGTGGATAGATAAATACAGATAGGTAGGTAGGTAGGTAGGTAGGTAGATAGAGATAGGTAGGTAGGTAGATAGATAGATAGAGATAGGTAGGTAGGTAGATTGATAGATACAGATAGGTAGGTAGGTAGATAGATAGAGATAGGTAGGTAGGTAGGTAGATAGATAGAGATAGGTAGGTAGGTAGATAGATAGATACATATAGGTAGGTAGGTAGATGGATAGATAGAGATAGGTAGGTAGGTAGATAGATAAATACAGATAGGTAGGTAGGTAGGTAGATAGATAGATAGAGATAGGTAGGTAGGTAGATTGATAGATACAGATAGGTAGGTAGGTAGATAGATACGGATAGGTAGGTAGGTAGATAGATAAATACAGATAGGTAGGTAGGTAGATGGATAGATAGAGATAGGTAGGTAGGTAGATAGATAAATACAGATAGGTATGTAGGTAGGTAGATAGATAGAGATAGGTAGGTAGGTAGATAGATAGATACATATAGGTAGGTAGGTAGATGGATAGATAGAGATAGGTAGGTAGGTAGATAGATAAATACAGATAGGTAGGTAGGTAGGTAGATAGATAGATAGAGATAGGTAGGTAGGTAGATTGATAGATACAGATAGGTAGGTAGGTAGATAGATAGATACAGATAGGTAGGTAGGTAGATAGATAAATACAGATAGGTAGGTAGGTAGATAGATAGATAGAGATAGGTAGGTAGGTAGATTGATAGATACAGATAGGTAGGTAGGTAGATAGATACAGATAGGTAGGTAGGTAGATAGATAGATAGAGATAGGTAGGTAAGTAGATAGATAGATACAGATAGGTAGGTAGGCAGATTGATAGATACAGATAGCTAGGTAGGTAGATAGATAAATACAGATAGGTAGGTAGGTAGATAGATAGATACAGATAGGTAGGTAGGTAGGTAGATAGATAAATACAGATACGTAGGTAGGTAGATAGATAGATAGAGATAGGTAGGTAGGTAGATTGATAGATACAGATAGGTAGGTAGGTAGATAGATAAATACAGATAGGTAGGTAGGTAGGTAGATAGATAGAGATAGGTAGGTAGGTAGATAGATAAATACAGATAGGTAGGTAGGTAGGTAGATAGATAGAGATAGGTAGGTAGGTAGATAGATAGATAGAGATAGGTAGGTAGGTAGATTGATAGATACAGATAGGTAGGTAGGTAGATAGATAGATACAGATAGGTAGGTAGCTAGATAGATAAATACAGATAGGTAGGTAGGTAGATAGATAGATAGAGATAGGTAGGTAGGTAGATTGATAGATACAGATAGGTAGGTAGGTAGATAGATAGATAGAGATAGCTAGGTAGGTAGATAGATAGATACAGATAAATAGAGATAGGTAGGTAGGTAGGTAGATTGATAGATACAGATAGGTAGGTAGGTAGATAGATAGAGATAGGTAGGTAGGTAGATAGATAGATAGAGATAGGTAGGTAAGTAGATAGATAGATACAGATAGGTAGGTAGGCAGATTGATAGATAGACATAGGTAGGTAGGTAGATTGATAGATACAGATAGGTAGATAGATAGATAGATACAGATAGGTAGGTAGGTAGATAGATAGAGAGAGAGGTAGGTAGGTAGATAGATAACTACAGATAGGTAGGTAGGTAGATAGATAGATAGAGATAGGTAGGTAGGTAGGTAGATAGATAGAGATAGGTAGGTAGGTAGATAGATAGATAGAGATAGGTAGGTAGGTAGATTGATAGATACAGATAGGTAGGTAGGTAGATAGATAGATACAGATAGGTAGGTAGGTAGATAGATAGATAGAGATGGGTAGGTAGGTAGATAGATAGATAGACATAGGTAGATTGATAGATACAGATAGGTAGGTAGGTAGATAGATAGATAGATAGAGATAGATAGGTAGGTAGGTAGATAGATAGAGATAGGTAGGTAGGTAGATAGATACAGATAGGTAGGTAGGTAGATAGATAGAGATAGGTAGGTAGGTAGATAGATAGATACAGATAGGTAGGTAGGTAGGTAGGTAGATAGAGATAGGTAGGTAGGTAGATAGATAGATAGAGATAGGTAGGTAGGTAGATTGATAGATACAGATAGGTAGGTAGGTAGATAGATAGATACAGATAGGTAGGTAGGTAGGTAGATAGATAGAGATAGGTAGGTAGGTAGATAGATAGATAGACATAGGTAGGTAGGTAGATTGATAGATACAGATAGGTAGATAGATAGATAGATACAGATAGGTAGGTAGGTAGGTAGATAGATAGAGAGAGGTAGGTAGGTAGATAGATAAATACATATAGGTAGGTAGGTAGGTATATAGATAGAGATAGGTAGGTAGGTAGATAGATAGATAGAGATAGGTAGGTAGGTAGATTGATAGATACAGATAGGTAGGTAGGTAGATAGATAGATACAGATAGGTAGGTAGGTAGATAGATAAATACAGATAGGTAGGTAGGTAGATAGATAGATGGAGATAGGTAGGTAGGTAGATTGATAGATACAGATAGGTAGGTAGGTAGATAGATACAGATAGGTAGGTAGGTAGATAGATAGATAGAGATAGGTAGGTAAGTAGATAGATACATACAGATAGGTAGCTAGGTAGATTGATAGATACAGATAGCTAGGTAGGTAGATAGATAAATACAGATAGGTAGTTAGGTAGATTGATAGATACAGATAGGTAGGTAGGTAGATAGATAAATACAGATAGGTAGGTAGGTAGGTAGATAGATAGAGATAGGTAGGTAGGTAGATAGATAGAGATAGGTAGGTAGGTACTTAGATAGATAGAGATAGGTAGGTAGGTAGGTAGGTAGATAGATAGAGATAGGTAGGTAGGTAGATAGATAGATAGACATAGGTAGGTAGGTAGGTAGATAGATAGAGATAGGTAGGTAGGTAGATAGATAGATACAGATAGGTAGGTAGGTAGATGGATAGATAGAGATAGGTAGGTAGGTAGATAGATAAATACAGAAAGGTAGGTAGGTAGATAGATAGAGATAGGTAGGTAGGTAGATTGATAGATACAGATAGGTAGGTAGGTAGATAGATAAATACAGATAGGTAGGTAGGTAGGTAGATAGATAGAGATAGGTAGGTAGGTAGATAGATAGATAGAGATAGGTAGGTAGGTAGATTGATAGATACAGATAGGTAGGTAGGTAGGTAGATAAATACAGATAGGTAGGTAGGTCGATAGATAGATAGAGATAGGTAGGTAGGGAGATAGATAGAGATAGGTAGGTAGGTAGTTAGATAGATAGAGATAGGTAGGTAGGTAGGTAGATAGATAGAGATAGGTAGGTAGGTAGATAGATAGATAGACATAGGTAGGTAGGTAGATTGATAGATACAGATAGGTAGGTAGGTAGATAGATAGATACAGATAGGTAGGTAGGTAGATGGATAGATAGAGATAGGTAGGTAGGTAGATAGATAAATACAGATAGGTAGGTAGGTAGATAGATAGATAGAGATAGGTAGGTAGGTAGATTGATAGATACAGATAGGTAGATAGATAGATAGATACAGATAGGTAGGTAGGTAGATAGATAGATAGAGAGAGGTAGGTAGGTAGATAGATAAATACATATAGGTAGGTAGGTAGGTAGATAGATAGAGATAGGTAGGTAGGTAGATAGATACATAGAGATAGGTAGGTAGGTAGATTGATAGATACAGATAGGTAGGTAGGTAGATAGATAGATACAGATAGGTAGGTAGGTAGATAGATAAATACAGATAGGTAGGTAGGGCGATAGATAGAGATAGGTAGGTAGGTAGGTAGATAGATAGAGATAGGTAGGTAGGTAGGTAGATAGAGATAGGTAGGTAGGTAGGTAGATAGATAGAGATAGGTAGGTAGATAGATAGAGATAAGTAGATAGGTAGATAGATAGATAGAGATAGGTAGGTAGGTAGATAGATAGATAGACATAGGTAGGTAGGTAGATTGATAGATACAGATAGGTAGGTAGGTAGATAGATAGATACAGATAGGTAGGTAGGTAGATAGATAGATACAGATAGGTAGGTAGGTAGATGGATAGATAGAGATAGGTAGGTAGGTAGATAGATAAATACAGATAGGTAGGTAGGTAGGTAGATAGATAGAGATAGGTAGGTAGGTAGATAGATAGATAGAGATAGGTAGGTAGATAGATTGATAGATACAGATAGGTAGGTAGGTAGATAGATAGATACAGATAGGTAGGTAGGTAGATAGATAGATAGAGATAGGTAGGTAGGTAGATAGATAGATAGACATAGGTAGGTAGGTAGATTGATAGATACAGATAGGTAGGTAGGTAGATAGTTAGATACAGATAGGTAGGTAGGTAGATAGATAGATAGAGATAGGTAGGAAGGTAGATAGATAAATACAGATTGGTAGGTAGGTAGGTAGATAGATAGAGATAGGTATGTAGGTAGATAGATAGATAGATAGAGATAGGTAGGTAGGTAGATTGATAGATACAGATAGGTAGGTAGGTAGATAGATAAATACAGATAGGTTGGTAGGTAGATAGATAGATAGACATAGGTAGGTAGATTGATAGATACAGATAGGTAGATAGGTAGATAGATAGATACAGATAGGTAGGTAGGTAGATGGATAGATAGAGATAGGTAGGTAGGTAGATAGATAAATACAGATAGGTAGGTAGGTAGGTAGATAGATAGAGATAGGTAGGTAGGTAGATAGATAGATAGACATAGGTAGGTAGGTAGGTAGATAGATAGAGATAGGTAGGTAGGTAGATAGATAGATACAGATAGGTAGGTAGGTAGATGGATAGATAGAGATAGGTAGGTAGGTAGATAGATAAATACAGAAAGGTAGGTAGGTAGGTAGATAGATAGAGATAGGTAGGTAGGTAGGTAGATTGATAGATACAGATAGGTAGGTAGGTAGATAGATAAATACAGATAGGTAGGTAGGTAGGTAGATAGATAGAGATAGGTAGGTAGGTAGATAGATAGATAGAGATAGGTAGGTAGGTAGATTGATAGATACAGATAGGTAGGTAGGTAGATAGATAAATACAGATAGGTAGGTAGGTCGATAGATAGATAGAGATAGGTAGGTAGGGAGATAGATAGAGATAGGTAGGTAGGTAGTTAGATAGATAGAGATAGGTAGGTAGGTAGGTAGATAGATAGAGATAGGTAGGTAGGTAGATAGATAGATAGACATAGGTAGGTAGGTAGATTGATAGATACAGATAGGTAGGTAGGTAGATAGATAGATACAGATAGGTAGGTAGGTAGATGGATAGATAGAGATAGGTAGGTAGGTAGATAGATAAATACAGATAGGTAGGTAGGTAGATAGATAGATAGAGATAGGTAGGTAGGTAGATTGATAGATACAGATAGGTAGATAGATAGATAGATACAGATAGGTAGGTAGGTAGATAGATAGATAGAGAGAGGTAGGTAGGTAGATAGATAAATACATATAGGTAGGTAGGTAGGTAGATAGATAGAGATAGGTAGGTAGGTAGATAGATACATAGAGATAGGTAGGTAGGTAGATTGATAGATACAGATAGGTAGGTAGGTAGATAGATAGATACAGATAGGTAGGTAGGTAGATAGATAAATACAGATAGGTAGGTAGGGCGATAGATAGAGATAGGTAGGTAGGTAGGTAGATAGATAGAGATAGGTAGGTAGGTAGGTAGATAGAGATAGGTAGGTAGGTAGGTAGATAGATAGAGATAGGTAGGTAGATAGATAGAGATAAGTAGATAGGTAGATAGATAGATAGAGATAGGTAGGTAGGTAGATAGATAGATAGACATAGGTAGGTAGGTAGATTGATAGATACAGATAGGTAGGTAGGTAGATAGATAGATACAGATAGGTAGGTAGGTAGATGGATAGATAGAGATAGGTAGGTAGGTAGATAGATAAATACAGATAGGTAGGTAGGTAGGTAGATAGATAGAGATAGGTAGGTAGGTAGATAGATAGATAGAGATAGGTAGGTAGATAGATTGATAGATACAGATAGGTAGGTAGGTAGATAGATACAGATAGGTAGGTAGGTAGATAGATAGATAGAGATAGGTAGGTAGGTAGATAGATAGATAGACATAGGTAGGTAGGTAGATTGATAGATACAGATAGGTAGGTAGGTAGATAGTTAGATACAGATAGGTAGGTAGGTAGATAGATAGATAGAGATAGGTAGGAAGGTAGATAGATAAATACAGATTGGTAGGTAGGTAGGTAGATAGATAGAGATAGGTATGTAGGTAGATAGATAGATAGAGATAGGTAGGTAGGTAGATTGATAGATACAGATAGGTAGGTAGGTAGATAGATAAATACAGATAGGTTGGTAGGTAGATAGATAGATAGACATAGGTAGGTAGATTGATAGATACAGATAGGTAGATAGGTAGATAGATAGATACAGATAGGTAGGTAGGTAGATGGATAGATAGAGATAGGTAGGTAGGTAGATAGATAAATACAGATAGGTAGGTAGGTAGGTAGATAGATAGAGATAGGTAGGTAGGTAGATAGATAGATACATATAGGTAGGTAGGTAGATGGATAGATAGAGATAGGTAGGTAGGTAGATAGATAAAAACAGATAGGTAGGTAGGTAGGTAGATAGATAGATAGAGATAGGTAGGTAGGTAGATTGATAGATACAGATAGGTAGGTAGGTAGATAGATAGATACAGATAGGTAGGTAGGTAGATAGATAAATACAGATAGGTAGGTAGGTAGATAGATAGATAGAGATAGGTAGGTAGGTAGATTGATAGATACAGATAGGTAGGTAGGTAGATAGATACAGATAGGTAGGTAGGTAGATAGATAGATAGAGATAGGTAGGAAGGTAGATAGATAAATACATATAGGTAGGTAGGTAGGTAGATAGATAGAGATAGGTAGGTAGGTAGATAGATACATAGAGATAGGTAGGTAGGTAGATTGATAGATACAGATAGGTAGGTAGGTAGATAGATAAATACAGATAGGTAGGTAGGTAGATGGATAGATAGAGATAGGTAGGTAGGTAGATAGATAAATACAGATAGGTATGTAGGTAGGTAGATAGATAGAGATAGGTAGGTAGGTAGATAGATAGATACATATAGGTAGGTAGGTAGATGGATAGATAGAGATAGGTAGGTAGGTAGATAGATAAATACAGATAGGTAGGTAGGTAGGTAGATAGATAGATAGAGATAGGTAGGTAGGTAGATTGATAGATACAGATAGGTAGGTAGGTAGATAGATACAGATAGGTAGGTAGGTAGATAGATAAATACAGATAGGTAGGTAGGTAGATAGATAGATAGAGATAGGTAGGTAGGTAGATTGATAGATACAGATAGGTAGGTAGGTAGATAGATACAGATAGGTAGGTAGGTAGATAGATAGATAGAGATAGGTAGGTAAGTAGATAGATAGATACAGATAGGTAGGTAGGCAGATTGATAGATACAGATAGCTAGGTAGGTAGATAGATAAATACAGATAGGTAGGTAGGTAGATAGATAGATACAGATAGGTAGGTAGGTATTTAGATAGATAAATACAGATAGGTAGGTAGGTAGATAGATAGATAGAGATAGGTAGGTAGGTAGATTGATAGATACAGATAGGTAGGTAGGTAGATAGATAAATACAGATAGGTAGGTAGGTAGGTAGATAGATAGAGATAGGTAGGTAGGTAGATAGATAAATACAGATAGGTAGGTAGGTAGGTAGATAGATAGAGATAGGTAGGTAGGTAGATAGATAGATAGATAGAGATAGGTAGGTAGGTAGATTGATAGATACAGATAGGTAGGTAGGTAGATAGATAGATACAGATAGGTAGGTAGCTAGATAGATAAATACAGATAGGTAGGTAGATAGATAGATAGAGATAGGTAGGTAGGTAGATTGATAGATACAGATAGGTAGGTAGGTAGATAGATAGATAGAGATAGCTAGGTAGGTAGATAGATAGATACAGATAAATAGAGATAGGTAGGTAGGTAGATTGATAGATACAGATAGGTAGGTAGGTAGATAGATACAGATAGGTAGGTAGGTAGATAGATAGATAGAGATAGGTAGGTAAGTATATAGATAGATACAGATAGGTAGGTAGGCAGATTGATAGATAGACATAGGTAGGTAGGTAGATTGATAGATACAGATAGGTAGATAGATAGATAGATACAGATAGGTAGATAGGTAGTTAGATAGAGAGAGAGGTAGGTAGGTAGATAGATAACTACAGATAGGTAGGTAGGTAGGTATATAGATAGAGATAGGTAGGTAGGTAGATAGATAGATAGATAGAGATAGGTAGGTAGGTAGGTAGATAGATAGAGATAGGTAGGTAGGTAGATAGATAGATAGAGATAGGTAGGTAGGTAGGTAGATTGATAGATACAGATAGGTAGGTAGGTAGATAGATAGATACAGATAGGTAGGTAGGTAGATAGATAGAGATGGGTAGGTAGGTAGATAGATAGATAGACATAGGTAGGTAGGTAGATTGATAGATACAGATAGGTAGGTAGGTAGATAGATAGATAGATAGAGATAGGTAGGTAGGTAGGTAGATAGATAGAGATAGGTAGGTAGGTAGATAAATACAGATAGGTAGGTAGGTAGATAGATAGAGATAGGTAGGTAGGTAGATAGATAGATACAGATAGGTAGGTAGGTAGATAGATAGAGATAGGTAGGTAGGTAGATAGATAGATACAGATAGGTAGGTAGGTAGATTGATAGATACAGATAGGTAGGTAGGTAGATAGATAGATACAGATAGGTAGGTAGGTAGGTAGATAGATAGAGATAGGTAGGTAGGTAGATAGATAGATAGACATAGGTAGGTAGGTAGATTGATAGATACAGATAGGTAGATAGATAGATAGATACAGATAGGTAGGTAGGTAGGTAGATAGATAGAGAGAGGTAGGTAGGTAGATAGATAAATACATATAGGTAGGTAGGTAGGTATATAGATAGAGATAAGTAGGTAGGTAGATAGATAGATAGAGATAGGTAGGTAGGTAGATTGATAGATACAGATAGGTAGGTAGGTAGATAGATAGATACAGATAGGTAGGTAGGTAGATAAATACAGATAGGTAGGTAGGTAGATAGATAGATAGAGATAGGTAGGTAGGTAGATTGATAGATACAGATAGGTAGGTAGGTAGATAGATACAGATAGGTAGGTAGGTAGATAGATAGATAGAGATAGGTAGGTAAGTAGATAGATAGATACAGATAGGTAGCTAGGTAGATTGATAGATACAGATAGCTAGGTAGGTAGATAGATAAATACAGATAGGTAGGTAGGTAGATAGATAGATAGATACAGATAGGTAGGTAGGTAGATAGATAAATACAGATAGGTAGGTAGGTAGATAGATAGATAGAGATAGGTAGTTAGGTAGATTGATAGATACAGATAGGTAGGTAGGTAGATAGATAAATACAGATAGGTAGGTAGGTAGGTAGATAGATAGAGATAGGTAGGTAGGTAGATAGATAGAGATAGGTAGGTAGGTACTTAGATAGATAGAGATAGGTAGGTAGGTAGGTAGGTAGATAGATAGAGATAGGTAGGTAGGTAGATAGATAGATAGACATAGGTAGGTAGGTAGGTAGATAGATAGAGATAGGTAGGTAGGTAGATAGATACAGATAGGTAGGTAGGTAGATGGATAGATAGAGATAGGTAGGTAGGTAGATAGATAAATACAGAAAGGTAGGTAGGTAGGTAGATAGATAGAGATAGGTAGGTAGGTAGGTAGATTGATAGATACAGATAGGTAGGTAGGTAGATAGATAAATACAGATAGGTAGGTAGGTAGGTAGATAGATAGAGATAGGTAGGTAGGTAGATAGATAGATAGAGATAGGTAGGTAGGTAGATTGATAGATACAGATAGGTAGGTAGGTAGATAGATAAATACAGATAGGTAGGTAGGTCGATAGATAGATAGAGATAGGTAGGTAAGGAGATAGATAGAGATAGGTAGGTAGGTAGTTAGATAGATAGAGATAGGTAGGTAGGTAGGTAGATAGATAGAGATAGGTAGGTAGGTAGATAGATAGATAGACATAGGTAGGTAGGTAGATAGATAGATACAGATAGGTAGGTAGGTAGATGGATAGATAGAGATAGGTAGGTAGGTAGATAGATAAATACAGATAGGTAGGTAGGTAGATAGATAGATAGAGATAGGTAGGTAGGTAGATTGATAGATACAGATAGGTAGATAGATAGATAGATACAGATAGGTAGGTAGGTAGATAGATAGATAGAGAGAGGTAGGTAGGTAGATAGATAAATACATATAGGTAGGTAGGTAGGTAGATAGATAGAGATAGGTAGGTAGGTAGATAGATACATAGAGATAGGTATGTAGGTAGATAGATAAATACAGATAGGTAGGTAGGGCGATAGATAGAGAAAGGTAGGTAGGTAGGTAGATAGATAGAGATAGGTAGGTAGGTAGGTAGATAGAGATAGGTAGGTAGGTAGGTAGATAGATAGAGATAGGTAGGTAGATAGATAGAGATAAGTAGATAGGTAGATAGATAGATAGAGATAGGTAGGTAGGTAGATAGATAGATAGACATAGGTAGGTAGGTAGATTGATAGATACAGATAGGTAGGTAGGTGTCAAGTATATCCGACGCCGTCCGTGAGGAAGAACAACAGGAACGCCGGTACACACTGAACTCACCAATCACTTTAATGTCAGGATGAAACAAAGTCAGCACTGGGAGTGGTTTCCTCCCAGCGCCTTATATCTACATGCCACACCCTGTGTTCCCGCCCCCAAGTCCAAGCCAACATCCGCTTGACATGAATAAATGCCCCGTCCTGTCCCTGTGCTCTCCCTGTTGCCGACGGAGCCCCACCCCTGCGCTCCTTGGCCCGTGTGTCCGGCCCGCGCGTCGTCCTCCCGTCGTCACGCTTTCCCTGTCTACCAGCCCCCCTGCCAGGTAAGTAACCCCCCCCTGCTAGCCCCGCCAGGGTCCCCGGTAGCTGCAGGATGTCTCCGGTCCACGGTGTCTTTCCGACGGCCGTCCGTTCCTCCGGCCCCGCGGGGACTTCCGGGTGTGCCATCGTCAGCTGTAACGCGGGGAATGCCGGACTTGCCGCCGCCAGCTGCTCGCCGGGGCCTTCCCGGCCCGTATCCCGATTGGCGTCCATGCTTGTTTGTGCGGCTGCGCGAAGAGGCGGGGCCGCCCTGTATTCCGGCTGAGGCCGGGCACCAGCTGTCACACCGTGGTTTCCGGGGTTGGTAGGCTGCCGTCCGCTTCCCCCCCGTCCCCGTGTGTATGTCAAGCTCCCGGGAGCTTGACATGCGGCCCCTTCTACCATGTATCCTCCTGGAAAAGAGAGGAGAGAGTGTGAGTACACGGCATTACACCCATTTCGCCCTGGTTTCTCCGGACACCTACGGTGGAATGCTTGGATTAGTTTAGGGGCATTTATATCCCCCTCCCCTGCCCACGTTGCTTCCGAGAGCGGGTACCCTTTCCACCGTAAAAGATATTGGAGCTTCCCGTATCGCCTTCGGGAGTCCAGGACCTCCTGTACCTCGTAATGGGATCCCGAGACCGGCCCCGGCGCCTTGGGGGGGTAGGGCCTCCCATGTGCAGGCTTGAGGAGGCTGCAGTGAAACACAGGGTGGATTCTACCTAATGAGGCAGGTAACCGTAATTGGACTGTGACTGGGTTAATCACCTTAGTCACCTGAAAGGGGCCTACATACTTTGGACCCAATTTCCTGCATGGCACCTGCAACCTGAGGTATTTGGTGGCTAGGTACATCCAGTCTCCTACCTTGAACGGTTTGTGCCCTGCCCTTTTCTTATCAGCCTGGGTTTTTGTACTAGCCTCGGCCTTCCTCAGGGCTGCCTTAACCTGTTCCCACAACCCTGTTATTTGGGAATACCATGCCTGGGGTGTCTGTTTGTCCTCTGCCTCCGGCGACCATTCGGGTATGGGGTTGAATTCGATTCCATGCACTATCTTGAACGGGGTATACCCAGTGCTGGTGTGAACGGTATTGTTATAGGCCACCTCAGCAAACGGTAGTAGATCCACCCAGTCCGTTTGCTGAAATGACACATAGCTGCGAAGATACCGTTCCACCATGGCGTTAGCTCTTTCTGCCGCCCCATTGGTGCTGGGATGATACGCCGAGCTTAGTCCCTGGGACGAACCCAGCAGGCGAATGAACTCCCTCCAAAACCGTGCTGTAAATTGCACCCCCCTATCTGATATAATTCTCCTGGGTGTGCCATGGAGCCTATAGACATGTTGAATGAACATCCTTGACAGTCGCCGTGCTGACGGCAGGCCTCTGCATGGGATGAAATGTGCCTGTTTAGAGAACAGATCAACCACAGTCCAGATCGTGTTATAGCCTCGGTTTTCGGGTAGCTCTACGATGAAATCCATGGCGATCTCCTCCCAGGGCCGGGAGGGGTTGGCTACTGTCTGCAACAGTCCCATGGGTTTTCCTATTCGAGGCTTAGCACTGGCACACACATGGCATTCTTTCACGTATCGTTCCACATCGACTTTCAGTTTAGGCCACCAGAACTGTCTACGTAGTAAGTGTAGGGTCTTCAGGAACCCAAAATGGCCTGCCTGCTTAGTATCATGGCACCTCTGAAGGACAGATTTACGTAGAGCTTCAGGCACATACATCTTATCGCCCTTCCAAGCTATGCCATCTCGATTGGTCAGCCACCCTGGA
Source organism: Crotalus helleri (assembly GCA_024509115.1). Classification (NCBI taxonomy): domain Eukaryota; kingdom Metazoa; phylum Chordata; class Lepidosauria; order Squamata; family Viperidae; genus Crotalus; species Crotalus helleri. The sequence goes on from JAKSXO010000032.1 coordinate 241,470, forward strand.
TGTTCATTTGCCCATTTGTCTGTCAGCAGGGCGGTTTTAACACTATCCAGTTCATCCACACGTGCTTTGTGCATCGCACCATTGACCGTCTCCTGCTGTGCACGGGGTATTAGTGCCTGAACTACCTCCTCACGCTTACTATGATATTGCGGCATTCGCGATAGTGCGTCGGCCAGGAAGTTCTTTCCTCCCGGCACATATTTTAGTATGAACCTAAAGCGGCTAAAGTATTGGGCCCATCGGACATGTTTGGGAGCCAAGCGCCTCGGGGACTGTAGAGCCTCCAGGTTCTTGTGGTCCGTCCACACTTCAAATGTCTGTTCGGCCCCTTCTAGGAGATGTCGCCACGTCGTCAAAGCCCAGCGGATCGCGAAGGCCTCCTTTTCCCAAACGGCCCAGTTCCGCTCAGCCGTTGTGAATTTTCGGGAGGTGTAGGCGCAGGGCTGTAATGCGTTGCCTTCGTTCTTCTGCAGTAGCACCGCCCCCACAGCAACATCGCTGGCGTCGACCTGCACTACAAAAGGAACGCTTGAATCTGGGTGGCGCAATACAGGTTCGTTAGCGAATAATGCTTTTAAAGTCTCAAATGACCTTTGGCAGTCCATGGTCCATATCAGTGGTTGACTCGGGCGGGGTTTCCCCGTAAGGTGTTTTGTTCGCAGAAGCTCTGTGAGGGGCTGAACTACGGTGGCAAATGATGGAATGAACTGGCGATAGAAATTCGCAAAACCGAGAAAACTTTGCAACTGACGCCTGGTTTTGGGGGCTTGCCAATCCAGTACCGTCTGTACCTTACTCGGATCCATTTCCACCCCGGTCCCCGAAATGCGATATCCCAAATAATCCAGGCGTTCTCGGTGGAATTCGCATTTAGACAATTTTACGTAAAGTTGAGCGTCGAGAAGTTTCCGTAGCACTTGCCTAACCAGACAGACATGTTCATCCCTCGTCGTGGTATAGATCAGAATATCATCTAAGTATACAAGGACCCCTCGGTATAGGTGTTCATGCAACACCTGATTTATTAATTGCATAAACACCGCAGGGGCCCCTTGCAATCCAAATGGCATGACGCGGAACTGAAAACTGCCTAGCGGGCAATTAAATGCTGTCTTCCACTCGTCTCCAGCTCTAATCCGTACCCTGTAATAGGCTTCTCGAAGGTCTAATTTGGTAAATATGCGGCCCTTTCCTAGGTGTGCCAATAGGTCCTTCATAAGGGGAAGGGGGTATAGATGCTCGATGCACACCGCATTCAAGCCCCGAAAATCGACACACAGGCGTAACGATCCGTCCTTCTTCTCTTTAAAGAGCACGGGAGCCGCTATCCGGGAACGGGCTGGCTGGATGAAACCTCTTGCTAGATTTTGATCAATGTACCTACGGAGTTCCTGTACCTCGGTTGGTGTCATAGCGTACATCCGAGGTTTTGGGAGTTTAACCCCCGGTAGTAACTCAATAGCGCAGTCCGTAGTTCGGTGAGGGGGCAGGTTATTACACTCTTTTTCACTAAAGACGTCTGCTAAGTCTCTGTATTCCTCGGGGTACGAAAAGGCCCCCTCCTCCTCCCGAGGCTGGGCTGCCAGCGCTGGGACCACCGGGATCTGCTCTCCCGTACCCACATCCATTGGACTCGGGCCTATTGCAAGACGCACTTTACGGTAACCCCCCTCCCACCATATCGTGGGGGTCCACTTATCTAGCCACGCTAACCCTAGTATGACAGTCTCCGTCATAATGGGCACCACGATAAAGCGCAGTACCTCCCAGTGGTTCCCCAAGTCCATGCGTACCCGTTCGGTTACATGAGTAGCTGGGACCCCTCCCAAGAGTGACCCATCCACCTGTTCAAACCGGATAGGTTGTGTTAACTTGTATATCCGGAACCCACTATCCACCGCGACCTTTTTGCTGATCAGACACCGGGTACATCCGGTGTCTAGTAGCGCCTGGTACGGCCTTTGTACCCCCGTCCCCGGACTTGTTAGGACTATGGGTAGCACAAACGGCCTGATGGGCTCACTCACCATCGGGTCGACGGACCCATCCTCCGGGCTATCCTCGTCGTCCCCGGGTCGGTAGCAGGCCACCGCCGCTGACTCTGGAGTGGCCGACACGCCTCTTCTCATTGCCGACGTCGCCTGCTGGTTAATAGCTCTTAAACTCTCCCCCGCCTTCCTCTGGGGGGTGGCTTTACCGACCGTTACGGGTTTACGCGGGCTCGGTGCTGGGCATTCGGCCGCTCGATGGCCCGGCTGATTACAGCGGAAACACCGGAAACTGGCTTCCCCGACTGCACCAGACGACTTGGGCGTTCCTCGTGGCGACTCCTGGGGCCCCTCACGAGGCCTATCTCCAGAACGCCGTGGCTGTAGAATGTCCCCTGCACCCCGATGCACCTCTTTAAGGCCTGCCTCCAATTCAACCACCACCTTGTACCAGTCCCGAAGCCTATTCGGGACTCCCCTATACACACATGCTTGGCGCAGGTCGGGATCCATCCCGGCCCGGAAATGATGTACCAGTAGTCGTTCCGGCCACGACGAAGACAATCGGCCGGCCAACCTGCGAAACTCCCGCACATATTCGATAGCAGGGCGCTTCCCTTGCTGTAGCGCCAGGAGGTCCGCCTCGGCTCTCTGCGCCCGGGTAGGATCTTCGAATCTCCCATGCAAGGCGTCCAAAAACAGGCCCGCACTCCCCAACTCACGGGCATGGTCGCTGTATAGGTCAGCTGCCCAGGCAGCTGCCTCTCCACGTAGTGCAGCGGTGATGGCTCCGACCATGGCCCATTGGGAGGCATATAATTGGGCATATTGATCCACATGACTTATAGCCTGGCCCAGGAACATTGCCAGGTGATCTGGATTGCCGTCGAACGTGACAGGGATGGGAGGGGGTCCCCATGAAATACCCGGACCCCATGGCCCCAGGGATTGACCTGACCCGACGTTGGCATATCCGGGTACAGGCCCCTGCTGTTCCATACCCCTTCTCACTGCAGGCCCTCTAGCCCCACTCCTGGGACCGGCCTGGGCCGGTTGCGGCTGTCCCGTCGGGCCGCCCGACGGGAGACCCGTAACGCCCAACCCACCTGCTGGTGGCGGCAACCGCAGCCGTGGACTACTCAGTCGGAATCTGGATGACGGGGTGCGCCCCGCAGAGTCTTCCTCTGATTGCCACATGTTGGGCGCACCTCTGTAGCTTGCTTCGCCAAACCGGTGTCGCAAGACCTCCATCGTGTCCTGACCCGGAGCCGTTGAATAGCTCCAGTCCTCATCATCCTCGGAGGTGACTCGCCTCTCTCTCCATCCCGAGTGGCTGGGCTTTGGCTTGGGTGTCAGGGGTTGCCCGGTCTGCACCCCAGCCAACGCCGGGCTGTGCCACCACTCCTCCTGTGGTCTCACAGTCCCCGTCTCGTCTGCCCCGGGCCCCGGTTTCGCTGCCAACAGCAACTTCGGCCGCACCACAGGTTGCTCAACCGCCTGGTCCAGCGCCGGCCCGGCCTCACCCCCGTCTCCGTCCGCCACCTCCCCCTCGGCCGGGGTAAGGCCCTGCGTGCCTTCTGCCATCTATGTCTCCTCTTCAGCAGGCAGAGAGTCGAATAAAAAGTAGTGGGGAGTGCTGACTTACTGTCAAGTATATCCGACGCCGTCCGTGAGGAAGAACAACAGGAACGCCGGTACACACTGAACTCACCAATCACTTTAATGTCAGGATGAAACAAAGTCAGCACTGGGAGTGGTTTCCTCCCAGCGCCTTATATCTACATGCCACACCCTGTGTTCCCGCCCCCAAGTCCAAGCCAACATCCGCTTGACATGAATAAATGCCCCGTCCTGTCCCTGTGCTCTCCCTGTTGCCGACGGAGCCCCACCCCTGCGCTCCTTGGCCCGTGTGTCCGGCCCGCGCGTCGTCCTCCCGTCGTCACGCTTTCCCTGTCTACCAGCCCCCCTGCCAGGTAAGTAACCCCCCCCTGCTAGCCCCGCCAGGGTCCCCGGTAGCTGCAGGATGTCTCCGGTCCACGGTGTCTTTCCGACGGCCGTCCGTTCCTCCGGCCCCGCGGGGACTTCCGGGTGTGCCATCGTCAGCTGTAACGCGGGGAATGCCGGACTTGCCGCCGCCAGCTGCTCGCCGGGGCCTTCCCGGCCCGTATCCCGATTGGCGTCCATGCTTGTTTGTGCGGCTGCGCGAAGAGGCGGGGCCGCCCTGTATTCCGGCTGAGGCCGGGCACCAGCTGTCACACCGTGGTTTCCGGGGTTGGTAGGCTGCCGTCCGCTTCCCCCCCCGTCCCCGTGTGTATGTCAAGCTCCCGGGAGCTTGACAGTAGGTAGATAGATAGATACAGATAGGTAGGTAGGTAGATGGATAGATAGAGATAGGTAGGTAGGTAGATAGATAAATACAGATAGGTAGGTAGGTAGGTAGATAGATAGAGATAGGTAGGTAGGTAGATAGATAGATAGAGATAGGTAGGTAGATTGATAGATACAGATAGGTAGATAGGTAGATAGATAGATACAGATAGGTAGGTAGGTAGATGGATAGATAGAGATAGGTAGGTAGGTAGATAGATAGATACATATAGGTAGGTAGGTAGATGGATAGATAGAGATAGGTAGGTAGGTAGATAGATAAATACAGATAGGTAGGTAGGTAGGTAGATAGATAGATAGAGATAGGTAGGTAGGTAGATTGATAGATACAGATAGGTAGGTAGGTAGATAGATAGATACAGATAGGTAGGTAGGTAGATAGATAAATACAGATAGGTAGGTAGGTAGATAGATAGATAGAGATAGGTAGGTAGGTAGATTGATAGATACAGATAGGTAGGTAGATAGATAGATAGAGATAGGTAGGTAGGTAGATAGATAGATAGAGATAGGTAGGAAGGTAGATAGATAAATACATATAGGTAGGTAGGTAGGTAGATAGATAGAGATAGGTATGTAGGTAGATAGATACATAGAGATAGGTAGGTAGGTAGATTGATAGATACAGATAGGTAGGTAGGTAGATAGATAGATACAGATAGGTAGGTAGGTAGATAGATAGATAGATAGAGATAGGTAGGTAGGTAGATTGATAGATACAGATAGGTAGGTAGGTAGATAGATACAGATAGGTAGGTAGGTAGATAGATAGATAGAGATAGGTAGGTAAGTAGATAGATAGATCCAGATAGGTAGGTAGGCAGATTGATAGATACAGATAGCTAGGTAGGTAGATAGATAAATACAGATAGGTAGGTAGGTAGATAGATAGATACAGATAGGTAGGTAGGTAGATAGATAAATACAGATAGGTAGGTAGGTAGATAGATAGATAGAGATAGGTAGGTAGGTAGATTGATAGATACAGATAGGTAGGTAGGTAGATAGATAAATACAGATAGGTAGGTAGGTAGATAGATAGAGATAGGTAGGTAGGTAGATAGATAAATACAGATAGGTAGGTAGGTAGGTAGATAGATAGAGATAGGTAGGTAGGTAGATAGATAGATAGAGATAGGTAGGTAGGTAGATTGATAGATACAGATAGGTAGGTAGGTAGATAGATAGATACAGATAGGTAGGTAGCTAGATAGATAAATACAGATAGGTAGGTAGGTAGATAGATAGATAGAGATAGGTAGGTAGGTAGATTGATAGATACAGATAGGTAGGTAGGTAGATAGATAGATAGAGATAGCTAGGTAGGTAGATAGATAGATACAGATAAATAGGTAGGTAGATTGATAGATACAGATAGGTAGGTAGGTAGATAGATAAATACAGATAGGTAGGTAGGTAGATCGATAAATACAGATAGGTAGGTAGGTAGATAGATAGATAGACAGAGATAGGTAGGTAGGTAGATTGATAGATACAGATAGGAAGGTAGGTAGATAGATAAATACAGATAGGTAGGTAGGTAGGTAGGTAGATAGAGATAGGTAGGTAGGTAGATAGATAGATAGAGATAGGTAGGTAGGTAGATTGATAGATACAGATAGGTAGGTAGGTAGATAGATAGAGATAGGTAGGTAGGTAGGTAGATAGATAGAGATAGGTAGGTAGGTAGATAGATAGATACATATAGGTAGGTAGGTAGATGGATAGATAGAGATAGGTAGGTAGGTAGATAGATAAATACAGATAGGTAGGTAGGTAGGTAGATAGATAGATAGAGATAGGTAGGTAGGTATATTGATAGATACAGATAGGTAGGTAGGTAGATAGATAGATACAGATAAGTAGGTAGGTAGATAGATAAATACAGATAGGTAGGTAGGTAGATGGATAGATAGAGATAGGTAGGTAGGTAGATAGATAAATACAGATAGGTATGTAGGTAGGTAGATAGATAGAGATAGGTAGGTAGGTAGATAGATAGATACATATAGGTAGGTAGGTAGATGGATAGATAGAGATAGGTAGGTAGGTAGATAGATAAATACAGATAGGTAGGTAGGTAGGTAGATAGATAGATAGAGATAGGTAGGTAGGTAGATTGATAGATACAGATAGGTAGGTAGGTAGATAGATAGATACAGATAGGTAGGTAGGTAGATAGATAAATACAGATAGGTAGGTAGGTAGATAGATAGATAGAGATAGGTAGGTAGGTAGATTGATAGATACAGATAGGTAGGTAGGTAGATAGATACAGATAGGTAGGTAGGTAGATAGATAGATAGAGATAGGTAGGTAAGTAGATAGATAGATACAGATAGGTAGGTAGGCAGATTGATAGATACAGATAGCTAGGTAGGTAGATAGATAAATACAGATAGGTAGGTAGGTAGATAGATAGATACAGATAGGTAGGTAGGTAGATAGATAAATACAGATAGGTAGGTAGGTAGATAGATAGATAGATAGAGATAGGTAGGTAGGTAGATTGATAGATACAGATAGGTAGGTAGGTAGATAGATAAATACAGATAGGTAGGTAGGTAGGTAGATAGATAGAGATAGGTAGGTAGGTAGATAGATAAATACAGATAGGTAGGTAGGTAGGTAGATAGATAGAGATAGGTAGGTAGGTAGATAGATAGATAGATAGAGATAGGTAGGTAGGTAGATTGATAGATACAGATAGGTAGGTAGGTAGATAGATAAATACAGATAGGTTGGTAGGTAGATAGATAGATAGACATAGGTAGGTAGATTGATAGATACAGATAGGTAGATAGGTAGATAGATAGATACAGATAGGTAGGTAGGTAGATGGATAGATAGAGATAGGTAGGTAGGTAGATAGATAGATACATATAGGTAGGTAGGTAGATGGATAGATAGAGATAGGTAGGTAGGTAGATAGATAAATACAGATAGGTAGGTAGGTAGGTAGATAGATAGATAGAGATAGGTAGGTAGGTAGATTGATAGATACAGATAGGTAGGTAGGTAGATAGATAGATACAGATAGGTAGGTAGGTAGATAGATAAATACAGATAGGTAGGTAGGTAGATAGATAGATAGAGATAGGTAGGTAGGTAGATTGATAGATACAGATAGGTAGGTAGGTAGATAGATACAGATAGGTAGGTAGGTAGATAGATAGATAGAGATAGGTAGGAAGGTAGATAGATAAATACATATAGGTAGGTAGGTAGGTAGATAGATAGAGATAGGTAGGTAGGTAGATAGATACATAGAGATAGGTAGGTAGGTAGATTGATAGATACAGATAGGTAGGTAGGTAGATAGATAGATACAGATAGGTAGGTAGGTAGATAGATAAATACAGATAGGTAGGTAGGTAGATAGATAGATAGATAGAGATAGGTAGGTAGGTAGATTGATAGATACAGATAGGTAGGTAGGTAGATAGATACAGATAGGTAGGTAGGTAGATAGATAGATAGAGATAGGTAGGTAAGTAGATAGATAGATCCAGATAGGTAGGTAGGCAGATTGATAGATACAGATAGCTAGGTAGGTAGATAGATAAATACAGATAGGTAGGTAGGTAGATAGATAGATACAGATAGGTAGGTAGGTAGATAGATAAATACAGATAGGTAGGTAGGTAGATAGATAGATAGAGATAGGTAGGTAGGTAGATTGATAGATACAGATAGGTAGGTAGGTAGATAGATAAATACAGATAGGTAGGTAGGTAGATAGATAGAGATAGGTAGGTAGGTAGATAGATAAATACAGATAGGTAGGTAGGTAGATAGATAGATACAGATAGGTAGGTAGGTAGATAGATAAATACAGATAGGTAGGTAGGTAGATAGATAGATAGAGATAGGTAGGTAGGTAGATTGATAGATACAGATAGGTAGGTAGGTAGATAGATAAATACAGATAGGTAGGTAGGTAGATAGATAGAGATAGGTAGGTAGGTAGATAGATAAATACAGATAGGTAGGTAGGTAGGTAGATAGATAGAGATAGGTAGGTAGGTAGATAGATAGAGATAGGTAGGTAGGTAGATTGATAGATACAGATAGGTAGGTAGGTAGATAGATAGATACAGATAGGTAGGTAGCTAGATAGATAAATACAGATAGGTAGGTAGGTAGATAGATAGATAGAGATAGGTAGGTAGGTAGATTGATAGATACAGATAGGTAGGTAGGTAGATAGATAGATAGAGATAGCTAGGTAGGTAGATAGATAGATACAGATAAATAGGTAGGTAGATTGATAGATACAGATAGGTAGGTAGGTAGATAGATAAATACAGATAGGTAGGTAGGTAGATCGATAAATACAGATAGGTAGGTAGGTAGATAGATAGATAGACAGAGATAGGTAGGTAGGTAGATTGATAGATACAGATAGGAAGGTAGGTAGATAGATAAATACAGATAGGTAGGTAGGTAGATAGATAGATAGAGATAGGTAGGAAGGTAGATAGATAAATACATATAGGTAGGTAGGTAGGTAGATAGATAGAGATAGGTAGGTAGGTAGATAGATACATAGAGATAGGTAGGTAGGTAGATTGATAGATACAGATAGGTAGGTAGGTAGATAGATAGATACAGATAGGTAGGTAGGTAGATAGATAAATACAGATAGGTAGGTAGGTAGATAGATAGATAGATAGAGATAGGTAGGTAGGTAGATTGATAGATACAGATAGGTAGGTAGGTAGATAGATACAGATAGGTAGGTAGGTAGATAGATAGATAGAGATAGGTAGGTAAGTAGATAGATAGATCCAGATAGGTAGGTAGGCAGATTGATAGATACAGATAGCTAGGTAGGTAGATAGATAAATACAGATAGGTAGGTAGGTAGATAGATAGATAGAGATAGGTAGGTAGGTAGATTGATAGATACAGATAGGTAGGTAGGTAGATAGATAAATACAGATAGGTAGGTAGGTAGATAGATAGAGATAGGTAGGTAGGTAGATAGATAAATACAGATAGGTAGGTAGGTAGATAGATAGATACAGATAGGTAGGTAGGTAGATAGATAAATACAGATAGGTAGGTAGGTAGATAGATAGATAGAGATAGGTAGGTAGGTAGATTGATAGATACAGATAGGTAGGTAGGTAGATAGATAAATACAGATAGGTAGGTAGGTAGATAGATAGAGATAGGTAGGTAGGTAGATAGATAAATACAGATAGGTAGGTAGGTAGGTAGATAGATAGAGATAGGTAGGTAGGTAGATAGATAGATAGAGATAGGTAGGTAGGTAGATTGATAGATACAGATAGGTAGGTAGGTAGATAGATAGATACAGATAGGTAGGTAGCTAGATAGATAAATACAGATAGGTAGGTAGGTAGATAGATAGATAGAGATAGGTAGGTAGGTAGATTGATAGATACAGATAGGTAGGTAGGTAGATAGATAGATAGAGATAGCTAGGTAGGTAGATAGATAGATACAGATAAATAGGTAGGTAGATTGATAGATACAGATAGGTAGGTAGGTAGATAGATAAATACAGATAGGTAGGTAGGTAGATCGATAAATACAGATAGGTAGGTAGGTAGATAGATAGATAGACAGAGATAGGTAGGTAGGTAGATTGATAGATACAGATAGGAAGGTAGGTAGATAGATAAATACAGATAGGTAGGTAGGTAGGTAGGTAGATAGAGATAGGTAGGTAGGTAGATAGATAGATAGAGATAGGTAGGTAGGTAGATTGATAGATACAGATAGGTAGGTAGGTAGATAGATAGAGATAGGTAGGTAGGTAGGTAGATAGATAGAGATAGGTAGGTAGGTAGATAGATAGATACATATAGGTAGGTAGGTAGATGGATAGATAGAGATAGGTAGGTAGGTAGATAGATAAATACAGATAGGTAGGTAGGTAGGTAGATAGATAGATAGAGATAGGTAGGTAGGTATATTGATAGATACAGATAGGTAGGTAGGTAGATAGATAGATACAGATAAGTAGGTAGGTAGATAGATAAATACAGATAGGTAGGTAGGTAGATGGATAGATAGAGATAGGTAGGTAGGTAGATAGATAAATACAGATAGGTATGTAGGTAGGTAGATAGATAGAGATAGGTAGGTAGGTAGATAGATAGATACATATAGGTAGGTAGGTAGATGGATAGATAGAGATAGGTAGGTAGGTAGATAGATAAATACAGATAGGTAGGTAGGTAGGTAGATAGATAGATAGAGATAGGTAGGTAGGTAGATTGATAGATACAGATAGGTAGGTAGGTAGATAGATAGATACAGATAGGTAGGTAGGTAGATAGATAAATACAGATAGGTAGGTAGGTAGATAGATAGATAGAGATAGGTAGGTAGGTAGATTGATAGATACAGATAGGTAGGTAGGTAGATAGATACAGATAGGTAGGTAGGTAGATAGATAGATAGAGATAGGTAGGTAAGTAGATAGATAGATACAGATAGGTAGGTAGGCAGATTGATAGATACAGATAGCTAGGTAGGTAGATAGATAAATACAGATAGGTAGGTAGGTAGATAGATAGATACAGATAGGTAGGTAGGTAGATAGATAAATACAGATAGGTAGGTAGGTAGATAGATAGATAGATAGAGATAGGTAGGTAGGTAGATTGATAGATACAGATAGGTAGGTAGGTAGATAGATAAATACAGATAGGTAGGTAGGTAGGTAGATAGATAGAGATAGGTAGGTAGGTAGATAGATAAATACAGATAGGTAGGTAGGTAGGTAGGTAGATAGATAGAGATAGGTAGGTAGGTAGATAGATAGATAGATAGAGATAGGTAGGTAGGTAGATTGATAGATACAGATAGGTAGGTAGGTAGATAGATAAATACAGATAGGTTGGTAGGTAGATAGATAGATAGACATAGGTAGGTAGATTGATAGATACAGATAGGTAGATAGGTAGATAGATAGATACAGATAGGTAGGTAGGTAGATGGATAGATAGAGATAGGTAGGTAGGTAGATAGATAGATACATATAGGTAGGTAGGTAGATGGATAGATAGAGATAGGTAGGTAGGTAGATAGATAAATACAGATAGGTAGGTAGGTAGGTAGATAGATAGATAGAGATAGGTAGGTAGGTAGATTGATAGATACAGATAGGTAGGTAGGTAGATAGATAGATACAGATAGGTAGGTAGGTAGATAGATAAATACAGATAGGTAGGTAGGTAGATAGATAGATAGAGATAGGTAGGTAGGTAGATTGATAGATACAGATAGGTAGGTAGGTAGATAGATACAGATAGGTAGGTAGGTAGATAGATAGATAGAGATAGGTAGGAAGGTAGATAGATAAATACATATAGGTAGGTAGGTAGGTAGATAGATAGAGATAGGTAGGTAGGTAGATAGATACATAGAGATAGGTAGGTAGGTAGATTGATAGATACAGATAGGTAGGTAGGTAGATAGATAGATACAGATAGGTAGGTAGGTAGATAGATAAATACAGATAGGTAGGTAGGTAGATAGATAGATAGATAGATAGAGATAGGTAGGTAGGTAGATTGATAGATACAGATAGGTAGGTAGGTAGATAGATACAGATAGGTAGGTAGGTAGATAGATAGATAGAGATAGGTAGGTAAGTAGATAGATAGATCCAGATAGGTAGGTAGGCAGATTGATAGATACAGATAGCTAGGTAGGTAGATAGATAAATACAGATAGGTAGGTAGGTAGATAGATAGATACAGATAGGTAGGTAGGTAGATAGATAAATACAGATAGGTAGGTAGGTAGATAGATAGATAGAGATAGGTAGGTAGGTAGATTGATAGATACAGATAGGTAGGTAGGTAGATAGATAAATACAGATAGGTAGGTAGGTAGATAGATAGAGATAGGTAGGTAGGTAGATAGATAAATACAGATAGGTAGGTAGGTAGGTAGATAGATAGAGATAGGTAGGTAGGTAGATAGATAGATAGAGATAGGTAGGTAGGTAGATTGATAGATACAGATAGGTAGGTAGGTAGATAGATAGATACAGATAGGTAGGTAGCTAGATAGATAAATACAGATAGGTAGGTAGGTAGATAGATAGATAGAGATAGGTAGGTAGGTAGATTGATAGATACAGATAGGTAGGTAGGTAGATAGATAGATAGAGATAGCTAGGTAGGTAGATCGATAAATACAGATAGGTAGGTAGGTAGATAGATAGATAGACAGAGATAGGTAGGTAGGTAGATTGATAGATACAGATAGGAAGGTAGGTAGATAGATAAATACAGATAGGTAGGTAGGTAGATAGAGATAGGTAGGTAGGTAGATAGATAGATAGACATAGGTAGGTAGGTAGATTGATAGATACAGATAGGTAGGTAGGTAGATAGATAGAGATAGGTAGGTAGGTAGGTAGATAGATAGAGATAGGTAGGTAGGTAGGTAGATAGATAGATACATATAGGTAGGTAGGTAGATGGATAGATAGAGATAGGTAGGTAGGTAGATAGATAAATACAGATAGGTAGGTAGGTAGGTAGATAGATAGATAGAGATAGGTAGGTAGGTAGATTGATAGATACAGATAGGTAGGTAGGTAGATAGATAGATACAGATAGGTAGGTAGGTAGATAGATAAATACAGATAGGTAGGTAGGTAGATGGATAGATAGAGATAGGTAGGTAGGTAGATAGATAAATACAGATAGGTATGTAGGTAGGTAGATAGATAGAGATAGGTAGGTAGGTAGATAGATAGATACATATAGGTAGGTAGGTAGATGGATAGATAGAGATAGGTAGGTAGGTAGATAGATAAATACAGATAGGTAGGTAGGTAGGTAGATAGATAGATAGAGATAGGTAGGTAGGTAGATTGATAGATACAGATAGGTAGGTAGGTAGATTGATAGATACAGATAGGTAGGTAGGTAGATAGATAAATACAGATAGGTAGGTAGGTAGATAGATAGATAGAGATAGGTAGGTAGGTAGATTGATAGATACAGATAGGTAGGTAGGTAGATAGATACAGATAGGTAGGTAGGTAGATAGATAGATAGAGATAGGTAGGTAAGTAGATAGATAGATACAGATAGGTAGGTAGGCAGATTGATAGATACAGATAGCTAGGTAGGTAGATAGATAAATACAGATAGGTAGGTAGGTAGATAGATAGATACAGATAGGTAGGTAGGTAGATAGATAAATACAGATAGGTAGGTAGGTAGATAGATAGATAGAGATAGGTAGGTAGGTAGATTGATAGATACAGATAGGTAGGTAGGTAGGTAGATAGATAGAGATAGGTAGGTAGGTAGATAGATAAATACAGATAGGTAGGTAGGTAGGTAGATAGATAGAGATAGGTAGGTAGGTAGATAGATAGATAGAGATAGGTAGGTAGGTAGATTGATAGATACAGATAGGTAGGTAGGTAGATAGATAGATACAGATAGGTAGGTAGCTAGATAGATAAATACAGATAGGTAGGTAGGTAGATAGATAGATAGAGATAGGTAGGTAGGTAGATTGATAGATACAGATAGGTAGGTAGGTAGATAGATAGATAGAGATAGCTAGGTAGGTAGATAGATAGATACAGATAAATAGGTAGGTAGATAGATAGATAGAGATAGGTAGGTAGGTAGGTAGATTGATAGATACAGATAGGTAGGTAGGTAGATAGATACAGATAGGTAGGTAGGTAGATAGATAGATAGAGATAGGTAGGTAAGTAGATACATAGATACAGATAGGTAGGTAGGCAGATTGATAGATACAGATAGCTAGGTAGGTAGATAGATAAATACAGATAGGTAGGTAGGTAGATAGATAGATACAGATAGGTAGGTAGGTAGATAGATAGATATATAGAGATAGGTAGGTAAGTAGATAGATAGATACAGATAGGTAGGTAGGCAGATTGATAGATACAGATAGCTAGGTAGGTAGATAGATACAGATAGGTAGGTAGGTAGATAGATAGATAGAGATAGGTAGGAAGGTAGATAGATAAATACATATAGGTAGGTAGGTAGGTAGATAGATAGAGATAGGTAGGTAGGTAGATAGATAAATACAGATAGGTAGGTAGGTAGGTAGATAGATAGATAGAGATAGGTAGGTAGGTAGATAGATAGATAGACATAGGTAGGTAGGTAGATTGATAGATACATATAGGTAGGTAGGTAGATAGTTAGATACAGATAGGTAGGTAGGTAGATAGATAGATAGATAGAGATAGGTAGGAAGGTAGATAGATAAATACAGATTGGTAGGTAGGTAGGTAGATAGATAGAGATAGGTATGTAGGTAGATAGATAGATAGAGATAGGTAGGTAGGTAGATTGATAGATACAGATTGGTAGGTAGGTAGATAGATAAATACAGATAGGTTGGTAGGTAGATAGATAGATAGACATAGGTAGGTAGATTGATAGATACAGATAGGTAGATAGGTAGATAGATAGATACAGATAGGTAGGTAGGTAGATGGATAGATAGAGATAGGTAGGTAGGTAGATAGATAAATACAGATAGGTAGGTAGGTAGGTAGATAGATAGAGATAGGTAGGTAGGTAGATAGATAGATACATATAGGTAGGTAGGTAGATGGATAGATAGAGATAGGTAGGTAGGTAGATAGATAAATACAGATAGGTAGGTAGGTAGGTAGATAGATAGATAGAGATAGGTAGGTAGGTAGATTGATAGATACAGATAGGTAGGTAGGTAGATAGATAGATACAGATAGGTAGGTAGCTAGATAGATAAATACAGATAGGTAGGTAGGTAGATAGATAGATAGAGATAGGTAGGTAGGTAGATTGATAGATACAGATAGGTAGGTAGGTAGATAGATAGATAGAGATAGCTAGGTAGGTAGATCGATAAATACAGATAGGTAGGTAGGTAGATAGATAGATAGACAGAGATAGGTAGGTAGGTAGATTGATAGATACAGATAGGAAGGTAGGTAGATAGATAAATACAGATAGGTAGGTAGGTAGGTAGGTAGATAGAGATAGGTAGGTAGGTAGATAGATAGATAGAGATAGGTAGGTAGGTAGATTGATAGATACAGATAGGTAGGTAGGTAGATAGATAGAGATAGGTAGGTAGGTAGGTAGATAGATAGATACATATAGGTAGGTAGGTAGATGGATAGATAGAGATAGGTAGGTAGGTAGATAGATAAATACAGATAGGTAGGTAGGTAGGTAGATAGATAGATAGAGATAGGTAGGTAGGTAGATTGATAGATACAGATAGGTAGGTAGGTAGATAGATAGATACAGATAGGTAGGTAGGTAGATAGATAAATACAGATAGGTAGGTAGGTAGATGGATAGATAGAGATAGGTAGGTAGGTAGATAGATAAATACAGATAGGTATGTAGGTAGGTAGATAGATAGAGATAGGTAGGTAGGTAGATAGATAGATACATATAGGTAGGTAGGTAGATGGATAGATAGAGATAGGTAGGTAGGTAGATAGATAAATACAGATAGGTAGGTAGGTAGGTAGATAGATAGATAGAGATAGGTAGGTAGGTAGATTGATAGATACAGATAGGTAGGTAGGTAGATAGATAGATACAGATAGGTAGGTAGGTAGATAGATAAATACAGATAGGTAGGTAGGTAGATAGATAGATAGAGATAGGTAGGTAGGTAGATTGATAGATACAGATAGGTAGGTAGGTAGATAGATACAGATAGGTAGGTAGGTAGATAGATAGATAGAGATAGGTAGGTAAGTAGATAGATAGATACAGATAGGTAGGTAGGCAGATTGATAGATACAGATAGCTAGGTAGGTAGATAGATAAATACAGATAGGTAGGTAGGTAGATAGATAGATACAGATAGGTAGGTAGGTAGATAGATAAATACAGATAGGTAGGTAGGTAGATAGATAGATAGAGATAGGTAGGTAGGTAGATTGATAGATACAGATAGGTAGGTAGGTAGGTAGATAGATAGAGATAGGTAGGTAGGTAGATAGATAAATACAGATAGGTAGGTAGGTAGGTAGATAGATAGAGATAGGTAGGTAGGTAGATAGATAGATAGAGATAGGTAGGTAGGTAGATTGATAGATACAGATAGGTAGGTAGGTAGATAGATAGATACAGATAGGTAGGTAGCTAGATAGATAAATACAGATAGGTAGGTAGGTAGGTAGATAGATAGAGATAGGTAGGTAGGTAGATTGATAGATACAGATAGGTAGGTAGGTAGATAGATAGATAGAGATAGCTAGGTAGGTAGATAGATAGATACAGATAAATAGGTAGGTAGATAGATAGATAGAGATAGGTAGGTAGGTAGGTAGATTGATAGATACAGATAGGTAGGTAGGTAGATAGATACAGATAGGTAGGTAGGTAGATAGATAGATAGAGATAGGTAGGTAAGTAGATACATAGATACAGATAGGTAGGTAGGCAGATTGATAGATACAGATAGCTAGGTAGGTAGATAGATAAATACAGATAGGTAGGTAGGTAGATAGATAGATACAGATAGGTAGGTAGGTAGATAGATAGATATATAGAGATAGGTAGGTAAGTAGATAGATAGATACAGATAGGTAGGTAGGCAGATTGATAGATACAGATAGCTAGGTAGGTAGATAGATACAGATAGGTAGGTAGGTAGATAGATAGATAGAGATAGGTAGGAAGGTAGATAGATAAATACATATAGGTAGGTAGGTAGGTAGATAGATAGAGATAGGTAGGTAGGTAGATAGATAAATACAGATAGGTAGGTAGGTAGGTAGATAGATAGATAGAGATAGGTAGGTAGGTAGATAGATAGATAGACATAGGTAGGTAGGTAGATTGATAGATACATATAGGTAGGTAGGTAGATAGTTAGATACAGATAGGTAGGTAGGTAGATAGATAGATAGATAGAGATAGGTAGGAAGGTAGATAGATAAATACAGATTGGTAGGTAGGTAGGTAGATAGATAGAGATAGGTATGTAGGTAGATAGATAGATAGAGATAGGTAGGTAGGTAGATTGATAGATACAGATAGGTAGGTAGGTAGATAGATAAATACAGATAGGTTGGTAGGTAGATAGATAGATAGACATAGGTAGGTAGATTGATAGATACAGATAGGTAGATAGGTAGATAGATAGATACAGATAGGTAGGTAGGTAGATGGATAGATAGAGATAGGTAGGTAGGTAGATAGATAAATACAGATAGGTAGGTAGGTAGATAGATAGAGATAGGTAGGTAGGTAGATAGATAGATACATATAGGTAGGTAGGTAGATGGATAGATAGAGATAGGTAGGTAGGTAGATAGATAAATACAGATAGGTAGGTAGGTAGGTAGATAGATAGATAGAGATAGGTAGGTAGGTAGATTGATAGATACAGATAGGTAGGTAGGTAGATAGATAGATACAGATAGGTAGGTAGGTAGATAGATAAATACAGATAGGTAGGTAGGTAGATAGATAGATAGAGATAGGTAGGTAGGTAGATTGATAGATACAGATAGGTAGGTAGGTAGATAGATACAGATAGGTAGGTAGGTAGATAGATAGATAGAGATAGGTAGGAAGGTAGATAGATAAATACATATAGGTAGGTAGGTAGGTAGATAGATAGAGATAGGTAGGTAGGTAGATAGATACATAGAGATAGGTAGGTAGGTAGATTGATAGATACAGATAGGTAGGTAGGTAGATAGATAGATACAGATAGGTAGGTAGGTAGATAGATAAATACAGATAGGTAGGTAGGTAGATAGATAGATAGATAGATAGATAGAGATAGGTAGGTAGGTAGATTGATAGATACAGATAGGTAGGTAGGTAGATAGATACAGATAGGTAGGTAGGTAGATAGATAGATAGAGATAGGTAGGTAAGTAGATAGATAGATCCAGATAGGTAGGTAGGCAGATTGATAGATACAGATAGCTAGGTAGGTAGATAGATAAATACAGATAGGTAGGTAGGTAGATAGATAGATAGATAGATAGATACAGATAGGTAGGTAGGTAGATAGATAAATACAGATAGGTAGGTAGGTAGATAGATAGATAGAGATAGGTAGGTAGGTAGATTGATAGATACAGATAGGTAGGTAGGTAGATAGATAAATACAGATAGGTAGGTAGGTAGATAGATAGAGATAGGTAGGTAGGTAGATAGATAAATACAGATAGGTAGGTAGGTAGGTAGATAGATAGAGATAGGTAGGTAGGTAGATAGATAGATAGAGATAGGTAGGTAGGTAGATTGATAGATACAGATAGGTAGGTAGGTAGATAGATAGATACAGATAGGTAGGTAGCTAGATAGATAAATACAGATAGGTAGGTAGGTAGATAGATAGATAGAGATAGGTAGGTAGGTAGATTGATAGATACAGATAGGTAGGTAGGTAGATAGATAGATAGAGATAGCTAGGTAGGTAGATAGATAGATACAGATAAATAGGTAGGTAGATTGATAGATACAGATAGGTAGGTAGGTAGATAGATAAATACAGATAGGTAGGTAGGTAGATCGATAAATACAGATAGGTAGGTAGGTAGATAGATAGATAGACAGAGATAGGTAGGTAGGTAGATTGATAGATACAGATAGCTAGGTAGGTAGATAGATAGATACAGATAGGTAGGTAGGCAGATTGATAGATACAGATAGCTAGGTAGGTAGATAGATAAATACAGATAGGTAGGTAGGTAGAAAGATAGATACAGATAGGTAGGTAGGTAGATAGATAAATACAGATAGGTAGGTAGGTAGATAGATAGATAGATAGAGATAGGTAGGTAGGTAGATTGATAGATACAGATAGGTAGGTAGGTAGATAGATAAATACAGATAGGTAGGTAGGTAGGTAGATAGATAGAGATAGGTAGGTAGGTAGATAGATAAATACAGATAGGTAGGTAGGTAGGTAGATAGATAGAGATAGGTAGGTAGGTAGATAGATAGATAGATAGAGATAGGTAGGTAGGTAGATTGATAGATACAGATAGGTAGGTAGGTAGATAGATAAATACAGATAGGTTGGTAGGTAGATAGATAGATAGACATAGGTAGGTAGATTGATAGATACAGATAGGTAGATAGGTAGATAGATAGATACAGATAGGTAGGTAGGTAGATGGATAGATAGAGATAGGTAGGTAGGTAGATAGATAGATACATATAGGTAGGTAGGTAGATGGATAGATAGAGATAGGTAGGTAGGTAGATAGATAAATACAGATAGGTAGGTAGGTAGGTAGATAGATAGATAGAGATAGGTAGGTAGGTAGATTGATAGATACAGATAGGTAGGTAGGTAGATAGATAGATACAGATAGGTAGGTAGGTAGATAGATAAATACAGATAGGTAGGTAGGTAGATAGATAGATAGAGATAGGTAGGTAGGTAGATTGATAGATACAGATAGGTAGGTAGGTAGATAGATACAGATAGGTAGGTAGGTAGATAGATAGATAGAGATAGGTAGGAAGGTAGATAGATAAATACATATAGGTAGGTAGGTAGATAGATAGAGATAGGTAGGTAGGTAGATAGATACATAGAGATAGGTAGGTAGGTAGATTGATAGATACAGATAGGTAGGTAGGTAGATAGATAGATACAGATAGGTAGGTAGGTAGATAGATAAATACAGATAGGTAGGTAGGTAGATAGATAGATAGATAGAGATAGGTAGGTAGGTAGATTGATAGATACAGATAGGTAGGTAGGTAGATAGATACAGATAGGTAGGTAGGTAGATAGATAGATAGAGATAGGTAGGTAAGTAGATAGATAGATCCAGATAGGTAGGTAGGCAGATTGATAGATACAGATAGCTAGGTAGGTAGATAGATAAATACAGATAGGTAGGTAGGTAGATAGATAGATACAGATAGGTAGGTAGGTAGATAGATAAATACAGATAGGTAGGTAGGTAGATAGATAGATAGAGATAGGTAGGTAGGTAGATTGATAGATACAGATAGGTAGGTAGGTAGATAGATAAATACAGATAGGTAGGTAGGTAGATAGATAGAGATAGGTAGGTAGGTAGATAGATAAATACAGATAGGTAGGTAGGTAGGTAGATAGATAGAGATAGGTAGGTAGGTAGATAGATAGATAGAGATAGGTAGGTAGGTAGATTGATAGATACAGATAGGTAGGTAGGTAGATAGATAGATACAGATAGGTAGGTAGCTAGATAGATAAATACAGATAGGTAGGTAGGTAGATAGATAGATAGAGATAGGTAGGTAGGTAGATTGATAGATACAGATAGGTAGGTAGGTAGATAGATAGATAGAGATAGCTAGGTAGGTAGATCGATAAATACAGATAGGTAGGTAGGTAGATAGATAGATAGACAGAGATAGGTAGGTAGGTAGATTGATAGATACAGATAGGAAGGTAGGTAGATAGATAAATACAGATAGGTAGGTAGGTAGGTAGGTAGATAGAGATAGGTAGGTAGGTAGATAGATAGATAGAGATAGGTAGGTAGGTAGATTGATAGATACAGATAGGTAGGTAGGTAGATAGATAGAGATAGGTAGGTAGGTAGGTAGATAGATAGAGATAGGTAGGTAGGTAGGTAGATAGATAGATACATATAGGTAGGTAGGTAGATGGATAGATAGAGATAGGTAGGTAGGTAGATAGATAAATACAGATAGGTAGGTAGGTAGGTAGATAGATAGATAGAGATAGGTAGGTAGGTAGATTGATAGATACAGATAGGTAGGTAGGTAGATAGATAGATACAGATAGGTAGGTAGGTAGATAGATAAATACAGATAGGTAGGTAGGTAGATGGATAGATAGAGATAGGTAGGTAGGTAGATACATAAATACAGATAGGTATGTAGGTAGGTAGATAGATAGAGATAGGTAGGTAGGTAGATAGATAGATACATATAGGTAGGTAGGTAGATGGATAGATAGAGATAGGTAGGTAGGTAGATAGATAAATACAGATAGGTAGGTAGGTAGGTAGATAGATAGATAGAGATAGGTAGGTAGGTAGATTGATAGATACAGATAGGTAGGTAGGTAGATAGATAGATACAGATAGGTAGGTAGGTAGATAGATAAATACAGATAGGTAGGTAGGTAGATAGATAGATAGAGATAGGTAGGTAGGTAGATTGATAGATACAGATAGGTAGGTAGGTACATAGATACAGATAGGTAGGTAGGTAGATAGATAGATAGAGATAGGTAGGTAAGTAGATAGATAGATACAGATAGGTAGGTAGGCAGATTGATAGATACAGATAGCTAGGTAGGTAGATAGATAAATACAGATAGGTAGGTAGGTAGATAGATAGATACAGATAGGTAGGTAGGTAGATAGATAAATACAGATAGGTAGGTAGGTAGATAGATAGATAGAGATAGGTAGGTAGGTAGATTGATAGATACAGATAGGTAGGTAGGTAGGTAGATAGATAGAGATAGGTAGGTAGGTAGATAGATAAATACAGATAGGTAGGTAGGTAGGTAGATAGATAGAGATAGGTAGGTAGGTAGATAGATAGATAGAGATAGGTAGGTAGGTAGATTGATAGATACAGATAGGTAGGTAGGTAGATAGATAGATACAGATAGGTAGGTAGCTAGATAGATAAATACAGATAGGTAGGTAGGTAGATAGATAGATAGAGATAGGTAGGTAGGTAGATTGATAGATACAGATAGGTAGGTAGGTAGATAGATAGATAGAGATAGCTAGGTAGGTAGATAGATAGATACAGATAAATAGGTAGGTAGATAGATAGATAGATAGAGATAGGTAGGTAGGTAGGTAGATTGATAGATACAGATAGGTAGGTAGGTAGATAGATACAGATAGGTAGGTAGGTAGATAGATAGATAGAGATAGGTAGGTAAGTAGATACATAGATACAGATAGGTAGGTAGGCAGATTGATAGATACAGATAGCTAGGTAGGTAGATAGATAAATACAGATAGGTAGGTAGGTAGATAGATAGATACAGATAGGTAGGTAGGTAGATAGATAGATATATAGAGATAGGTAGGTAAGTAGATAGATAGATACAGATAGGTAGGTAGGCAGATTGATAGATACAGATAGCTAGGTAGGTAGATAGATACAGATAGGTAGGTAGGTAGATAGATAGATAGAGATAGGTAGGAAGGTAGATAGATAAATACATATAGGTAGGTAGGTAGGTAGATAGATAGAGATAGGTAGGTAGGTAGATAGATAAATACAGATAGGTAGGTAGGTAGGTAGATAGATAGATAGAGATAGGTAGGTAGGTAGATAGATAGATAGACATAGGTAGGTAGGTAGATTGATAGATACATATAGGTAGGTAGGTAGATAGTTAGATACAGATAGGTAGGTAGGTAGATAGATAGATAGATAGAGATAGGTAGGAAGGTAGATAGATAAATACAGATTGGTAGGTAGGTAGGTAGATAGATAGAGATAGGTATGTAGGTAGATAGATAGATAGAGATAGGTAGGTAGGTAGATTGATAGATACAGATAGGTAGGTAGGTAGATAGATAAATACAGATAGGTTGGTAGGTAGATAGATAGATAGACATAGGTAGGTAGATTGATAGATACAGATAGGTAGATAGGTAGATAGATAGATACAGATAGGTAGGTAGGTAGATGGATAGATAGAGATAGGTAGGTAGGTAGATAGATAAATACAGATAGGTAGGTAGGTAGGTAGATAGATAGAGATAGGTAGGTAGGTAGATAGATAGATACATATAGGTAGGTAGGTAGATGGATAGATAGAGATAGGTAGGTAGGTAGATAGATAAATACAGATAGGTAGGTAGGTAGGTAGATAGATAGATAGAGATAGGTAGGTAGGTAGATTGATAGATACAGATAGGTAGGTAGGTAGATAGATAGATACAGATAGGTAGGTAGGTAGATAGATAAATACAGATAGGTAGGTAGGTAGATAGATAGATAGAGATAGGTAGGTAGGTAGATTGATAGATACAGATAGGTAGGTAGGTAGATAGATACAGATAGGTAGGTAGGTAGATAGATAGATAGAGATAGGTAGGAAGGTAGATAGATAAATACATATAGGTAGGTAGGTAGGTAGATAGATAGAGATAGGTAGGTAGGTAGATAGATACATAGAGATAGGTAGGTAGGTAGATTGATAGATACAGATAGGTAGGTAGGTAGATAGATAGATACAGATAGGTAGGTAGGTAGATAGATAAATACAGATAGGTAGGTAGGTAGATAGATAGATAGATAGATAGAGATAGGTAGGTAGGTAGATTGATAGATACAGATAGGTAGGTAGGTAGATAGATACAGATAGGTAGGTAGGTAGATAGATAGATAGAGATAGGTAGGTAAGTAGATAGATAGATCCAGATAGGTAGGTAGGCAGATTGATAGATACAGATAGCTAGGTAGGTAGATAGATAAATACAGATAGGTAGGTAGGTAGATAGATAGATAGATAGATACAGATAGGTAGGTAGGTAGATAGATAAATACAGATAGGTAGGTAGGTAGATAGATAGATAAAGATAGGTAGGTAGGTAGATTGATAGATACAGATAGGTAGGTAGGTAGATAGATAAATACAGATAGGTAGGTAGGTAGATAGATAGAGATAGGTAGGTAGGTAGATAGATAAATACAGATAGGTAGGTAGGTAGGTAGATAGATAGAGATAGGTAGGTAGGTAGATAGATAGATAGAGATAGGTAGGTAGGTAGATTGATAGATACAGATAGGTAGGTAGGTGGATAGATAGATACAGATAGGTAGGTAGCTAGATAGATAAATACAGATAGGTAGGTAGGTAGATAGATAGATAGAGATAGGTAGGTAGGTAGATTGATAGATACAGATAGGTAGGTAGGTAGATAGATAGATAGAGATAGCTAGGTAGGTAGATAGATAGATACAGATAAATAGGTAGGTAGATTGATAGATACAGATAGGTAGGTAGGTAGATAGATAAATACAGATAGGTAGGTAGGTAGATCGATAAATACAGATAGGTAGGTAGGTAGATAGATAGATAGACAGAGATAGGTAGGTAGGTAGATTGATAGATACATATAGGTAGGTAGGTAGATAGTTAGATACAGATAGGTAGGTAGGTAGATAGATAGATAGAGATAGGTAGGAAGGTAGATAGATAAATACAGATTGGTAGGTAGGTAGGTAGATAGATAGAGATAGGTATGTAGGTAGATAGATAGATAGAGATAGGTAGGTAGGTAGATTGATAGATACAGATAGGTAGGTAGGTAGATAGATAAATACAGATAGGTTGGTAGGTAGATAGATAGATAGACATAGGTAGGTAGATTGATAGATACAGATAGGTAGATAGGTAGATAGATAGATACAGATAGGTAGGTAGGTAGATGGATAGATAGAGATAGGTAGGTAGGTAGATAGATAAATACAGATAGGTAGGTAGGTAGGTAGATAGATAGAGATAGGTAGGTAGGTAGATAGATAGATACATATAGGTAGGTAGGTAGATGGATAGATAGAGATAGGTAGGTAGGTAGATAGATAAATACAGATAGGTAGGTAGGTAGGTAGATAGATAGATAGAGATAGGTAGGTAGGTAGATTGATAGATACAGATAGGTAGGTAGGTAGATAGATAGATACAGATAGGTAGGTAGGTAGATAGATAAATACAGATAGGTAGGTAGGTAGATAGATAGATAGAGATAGGTAGGTAGGTAGATTGATAGATACAGATAGGTAGGTAGGTAGATAGATACAGATAGGTAGGTAGGTAGATAGATAGATAGAGATAGGTAGGAAGGTAGATAGATAAATACATATAGGTAGGTAGGTAGGTAGATAGATAGAGATAGGTAGGTAGGTAGATAGATACATATAGATAGGTAGGTAGGTAGATTGATAGATACAGATAGGTAGGTAGGTAGATAGATAGATACAGATAGGTAGGTAGGTAGATAGATAAATACAGATAGGTAGGTAGGTAGATAGATAGATAGATAGATAGATAGAGATAGGTAGGTAGGTAGATTGATAGATACAGATAGGTAGGTAGGTATATAGATACAGATAGGTAGGTAGGTAGATAGATAGATAGAGATAGGTAGGTAAGTAGATAGATAGATCCAGATAGGTAGGTAGGCAGATTGATAGATACAGATAGCTAGGTAGGTAGATAGATAAATACAGATAGGTAGGTAGGTAGATAGATAGATAGATAGATACAGATAGGTAGGTAGGTAGATAGATAAATACAGATAGGTAGGTAGGTAGATAGATAGATAGAGATAGGTAGGTAGGTAGATTGATAGATACAGATAGGTAGGTAGGTAGATAGATAAATACAGATAGGTAGGTAGGTAGATAGATAGAGATAGGTAGGTAGGTAGATAGATAAATACAGATAGGTAGGTAGGTAGGTAGATAGATAGAGATAGGTAGGTAGGTAGATAGATAGATAGAGATAGGTAGGTAGGTAGATTGATAGATACAGATAGGTAGGTAGGTAGATAGATAGATACAGATAGGTAGGTAGCTAGATAGATAAATACAGATAGGTAGGTAGGTAGATAGATAGATAGAGATAGGTAGGTAGGTAGATTGATAGATACAGATAGGTAGGTAGGTAGATAGATAGATAGAGATAGCTAGGTAGGTAGATAGATAGATACAGATAAATAGGTAGGTAGATTGATAGATACAGATAGGTAGGTAGGTAGATAGATAAATACAGATAGGTAGGTAGGTAGATCGATAAATACAGATAGGTAGGTAGGTAGATAGATAGATAGACAGAGATAGGTAGGTAGGTAGATTGATAGATACAGATAGGAAGGTAGGTAGATAGATAAATACAGATAGGTAGGTAGGTAGGTAGGTAGATAGAGATAGGTAGGTAGGTAGATAGATAGATAGAGATAGGTAGGTAGGTAGATTGATAGATACAGATAGGTAGGTAGGTAGATAGATAGAGATAGGTAGGTAGGTAGGTAGATAGATAGAGATAGGTAGGTAGGTAGATAGATAGATACATATAGGTAGGTAGGTAGATGGATAGATAGAGATAGGTAGGTAGGTAGATAGATAAATACAGATAGGTAGGTAGGTAGGTAGATAGATAGATAGAGATAGATAGGTAGGTAGATTGATAGATACAGATAGGTAGGTAGGTAGATAGATACAGATAGGTAGGTAGGTAGATAGATAAATACAGATAGGTAGGTAGGTAGATGGATAGATAGAGATAGGTAGGTAGGTAGATAGATAAATACAGATAGGTATGTAGGTAGGTAGATAGATAGAGATAGGTAGGTAGGTAGATAGATAGATACATATAGGTAGGTAGGTAGATGGATAGATAGAGATAGGTAGGTAGGTAGATAGATAAATACAGATAGGTAGGTAGGTAGGTAGATAGATAGATAGAGATAGGTAGGTAGGTAGATTGATAGATACAGATAGGTAGGTAGGTAGATAGATAGATACAGATAGGTAGGTAGGTAGATAGATAAATACAGATAGGTAGGTAGGTAGATAGATAGATAGAGATAGGTAGGTAGGTAGATTGATAGATACAGATAGGTAGGTAGGTAGATAGATACAGATAGGTAGGTAGGTAGATAGATAGATAGATAGAGATAGGTAGGTAAGTAGATAGATAGATACAGATAGGTAGGTAGGCAGATTGATAGATACAGATAGCTAGGTAGGTAGATATATAAATACAGATAGGTAGGTAGGTAGATAGATAGATACAGATAGGTAGGTAGGTAGATAGATAAATACAGATAGGTAGGTAGGTAGATAGATAGATAGAGATAGGTAGGTAGGTAGATTGATAGATACAGATAGGTAGGTAGGTAGATAGATAAATACAGATAGGTAGGTAGGTAGGTAGATAGATAGAGATAGGTAGGTAGGTAGATAGATAAATACAGATAGGTAGGTAGGTAGGTAGATAGATAGAGATAGGTAGGTAGGTAGATAGATAGATAGAGATAGGTAGGTAGGTAGATTGATAGATACAGATAGGTAGGTAGGTAGATAGATAGATACAGATAGGTAGGTAGCTAAATAGATAAATACAGATAGGTAGGTAGGTAGATAGATAGATAGATAGAGATAGGTAGGTAGGTAGATTGATAGATACAGATAGGTAGGTAGGTAGATAGATAGATAGAGATAGCTAGGTAGGTAGATAGATAGATACAGATAAATAGAGATAGGTAGGTAGGTAGGTAGATTGATAGATACTGATAGGTAGGTAGGTAGATAGATACAGATAGGTAGGTAGGTAGATAGATAGATAGAGATAGGTAGGTAAGTAGATAGATAGATACAGATAGGTAGGTAGGCAGATTGATAGATACAGATAGCTAGGTAGGTAGATAGATAAATTCAGATAGGTAGGTAGGTAGATAGATAGATACAGATAGGTAGGTAGGTAGATAGATAGATAGAGATAGGTAGGTAAGTAGATAGATAGATACAGATAGGTAGGTAGGCAGATTGATAGATACAGATAGCTAGGTAGGTAGATAGATAAATACAGATAGGTAGGTAGGTAGATAGATAGATACAGATAGGTAGGTAGGTAGATAGATAGATAGAGATAGGTAGGTAGGTAGGTAGATAGATAGAGATAGGTAGGTAGGTAGATAGATAGATAGAGATAGGTAGGTAGGTAGATTGATAGATACAGAAAGGTAGGTAGGTAGATAGATACAGATAGGTAGGTAGGTAGATAGATAGATACTGATATGTAGGAAGGTAGGTAGATAGATAGAGATAGGTAGGTAGGTAGGTAGGTAGATAGATAGAGATAGGTAGGTAGGTAGGTAGAGATAGTTAGGTAGGTAGGTAGATAGAAAGAGATAGTTAGGTAGGTAGGTAGAGATAGTTAGGTAGGTAGGTAGATAGAAAGAGATAGTTAGGTAGGTAGGTAGATAGATAGATAGAGATAGGTAGGTAGGTAGATAGATAAATTCAGATAGGTAGGTAGGTCGATAGATAGAGATAGGTAGGTAGGGCGATAGATAGAGATAGGTAGGTAGGTAGGTAGATAGATAGAGATAGGTAGGTAGGTAGGTAGATAGAGATAGGTAGGTAGGTAGGTAGATAGATAGAGATAGGTAGGTAGATAGATAGATAGAGATAAGTAGATAGGTAGATAGATAGATAGAGATAGGTAGGTAGGTAGATAGATAGATAGACATAGGTAGGTAGGTAGACTGATAGATACAGATAGGTAGGTAGGTAGATAGATAGATACAGATAGGTAGGTAGGTAGATGGATAGATAGAGATAGGTAGGTAGGTAGATAGATAAATACAGATAGGTAGGTAGGTAGGTAGATAGATAGAGATAGGTAGGTAGGTAGATAGATAGATAGAGATAGGTAGGTAGATAGATTGATAGATACAGATAGGTAGGTAGGTAGATAGATAGATACAGATAGGTAGGTAGGTAGATAGATAGATAGAGATAGGTAGGTAGGTAGATAGATAGATAGACATAGGTAGGTAGGTAGATTGATAGATACAGATAGGTAGGTAGGTAGATAGTTAGATACAGGTAGGTAGGTAGGTAGATAGATAGATAGAGATAGGTAGGAAGGTAGATAGATAAATACAGATTGGTAGGTAGGTAGGTAGATAGATAGAGATTGGTATGTAGGTAGATAGATAGATAGAGATAGGTAGGTAGGTAGATTGATAGATACAGATAGGTAGGTAGGTAGATAGATAAATACAGATAGGTTGGTAGGTAGATAGATAGATACACATAGGTAGGTAGATTGATAGATACAGATAGGTAGATAGGTAGATAGATAGATACAGATAGGTAGGTAGATGGATAGATAGAGATAGGTAGGTAGGTAGATAGATAAATACAGATAGGTAGGTAGGTAGGTAGATAGATAGAGATAGGTAGGTAGGTAGATAGATAGATACATATAGGTAGGTAGGTAGATGGATAGATAGAGATAGGTAGGTAGGTAGATAGATAAATACAGATAGGTAGGTAGGTAGGTAGGTAGATAGATAGAGATAGGTAGGTAGGTAGATTGATAGATACAGATAGGTAGGTAGGTAGGTAGATAGATACAGATAGGTAGGTAGGTAGATAGATAAATACAGATAGGTAGGTAGGTAGATAGATAGATAGAGATAGGTAGGTAGGTAGATTGATAGATACAGATAGGTAGGTAGGTAGATAGATACAGATAGGTAGGTAGGTAGATAGATAGATAGAGATAGGTAGGAAGGTAGATAGATAAATACATATAGGTAGGTAGGTAGGTAGATAGATAGAGATAGGTAGGTAGGTAGATAGATACATAGAGATAGGTAGGTAGGTAGATTGATAGATACAGATAGGTAGGTAGGTAGATAGATAGATACAGATAGGTAGGTAGGTAGATAGATAAATACAGATAGGTAGGTAGATAGATAGATAGATAGAGATAGGTAGGTAGGTAGATTGATAGATACAGATAGGTAGGTAGGTAGATAGATACAGATAGGTAGGTAGGTAGATAGATAGATAGAGATAGGTAGGTAAGTAGATAGATAGATCCAGATAGGTAGGTAGGCAGATTGATAGATACAGATAGCTAGGTAGGTAGATAGATAAATATAGATAGGTAGGTAGGTAGATAGATAGATACATATAGGTAGTTAGGTAGATAGATAAATACAGATAGGTAGGTAGGTAGATAGATAGATAGAGATAGGTAGGTAGGTAGATTGATAGATACAGATAGGTAGGTAGGTAGATAGATAAATACAGATAGGTAGGTAGGTAGATAGATAGAGATAGGTAGGTAGGTAGATAGATAAATACAGATAGGTAGGTAGGTAGGTAGATAGATAGAGATAGGTAGGTAGGTAGATAGATAGATACATATAGGTAGGTAGGTAGATGGATAGATAGAGATAGGTAGGTAGGTAGATAGATAAATACAGATAGGTAGGTAGGTAGGTAGATAGATAGAGATAGGTAGGTAGGTAGATAGATAGATAGAGATAGGTAGGTAGATAGATTGATAGATACAGATAGGTAGGTAGGTAGATAGATAGATACAGATAGGTAGGTAGGTAGATAGATAGATAGAGATAGGTAGGTAGGTAGATAGATAGATAGACATAGGTAGGTAGGTAGATTGATAGATACAGATAGGTAGGTAGGTAGATAGTTAGATACAGGTAGGTAGGTAGGTAGATAGATAGATAGAGATAGGTAGGAAGGTAGATAGATAAATACAGATTGGTAGGTAGGTAGGTAGATAGATAGAGATTGGTATGTAGGTAGATAGATAGATAGAGATAGGTAGGTAGGTAGATTGATAGATACAGATAGGTAGGTAGGTAGATAGATAAATACAGATAGGTTGGTAGGTAGATAGATAGATACACATAGGTAGGTAGATTGATAGATACAGATAGGTAGATAGGTAGATAGATAGATACAGATAGGTAGGTAGATGGATAGATAGAGATAGGTAGGTAGGTAGATAGATAAATACAGATAGGTAGGTAGGTAGGTAGATAGATAGAGATAGGTAGGTAGGTAGATAGATAGATACATATAGGTAGGTAGGTAGATGGATAGATAGAGATAGGTAGGTAGGTAGATAGATAAATACAGATAGGTAGGTAGGTAGGTAGGTAGATAGATAGAGATAGGTAGGTAGGTAGATTGATAGATACAGATAGGTAGGTAGGTAGGTAGATAGATACAGATAGGTAGGTAGGTAGATAGATAAATACAGATAGGTAGGTAGGTAGATAGATAGATAGAGATAGGTAGGTAGGTAGATTGATAGATACAGATAGGTAGGTAGGTAGATAGATACAGATAGGTAGGTAGGTAGATAGATAGATAGAGATAGGTAGGAAGGTAGATAGATAAATACATATAGGTAGGTAGGTAGGTAGATAGATAGAGATAGGTAGGTAGGTAGATAGATACATAGAGATAGGTAGGTAGGTAGATTGATAGATACAGATAGGTAGGTAGGTAGATAGATAGATACAGATAGGTAGGTAGGTAGATAGATAAATACAGATAGGTAGGTAGATAGATAGATAGATAGAGATAGGTAGGTAGGTAGATTGATAGATACAGATAGGTAGGTAGGTAGATAGATACAGATAGGTAGGTAGGTAGATAGATAGATAGAGATAGGTAGGTAAGTAGATAGATAGATCCAGATAGGTAGGTAGGCAGATTGATAGATACAGATAGCTAGGTAGGTAGATAGATAAATATAGATAGGTAGGTAGGTAGATAGATAGATACATATAGGTAGTTAGGTAGATAGATAAATACAGATAGGTAGGTAGGTAGATAGATAGATAGAGATAGGTAGGTAGGTAGATTGATAGATACAGATAGGTAGGTAGGTAGATAGATAAATACAGATAGGTAGGTAGGTAGATAGATAGAGATAGGTAGGTAGGTAGATAGATAAATACAGATAGGTAGGTAGGTAGGTAGATAGATAGAGATAGGTAGGTAGGTAGATAGATAGATACATATAGGTAGGTAGGTAGATGGATAGATAGAGATAGGTAGGTAGGTAGATAGATAAATACAGATAGGTAGGTAGGTAGGTAGGTAGATAGATAGAGATAGGTAGGTAGGTAGATTGATAGATACAGATAGGTAGGTAGGTAGGTAGATAGATACAGATAGGTAGGTAGGTAGATAGATAAATACAGATAGGTAGGTAGGTAGATAGATAGATAGAGATAGGTAGGTAGGTAGATTGATAGATACAGATAGGTAGGTAGGTAGATAGATACAGATAGGTAGGTAGGTAGATAGATAGATAGAGATAGGTAGGAAGGTAGATAGATAAATACATATAGGTAGGTAGGTAGGTAGATAGATAGAGATAGGTAGGTAGGTAGATAGATACATAGAGATAGGTAGGTAGGTAGATTGATAGATACAGATAGGTAGGTAGGTAGATAGATAGATACAGATAGGTAGGTAGGTAGATAGATAAATACAGATAGGTAGGTAGATAGATAGATAGATAGAGATAGGTAGGTAGGTAGATTGATAGATACAGATAGGTAGGTAGGTAGATAGATACAGATAGGTAGGTAGGTAGATAGATAGATAGAGATAGGTAGGTAAGTAGATAGATAGATCCAGATAGGTAGGTAGGCAGATTGATAGATACAGATAGCTAGGTAGGTAGATAGATAAATATAGATAGGTAGGTAGGTAGATAGATAGATACATATAGGTAGTTAGGTAGATAGATAAATACAGATAGGTAGGTAGGTAGATAGATAGATAGAGATAGGTAGGTAGGTAGATTGATAGATACAGATAGGTAGGTAGGTAGATAGATAAATACAGATAGGTAGGTAGGTAGATAGATAGAGATAGGTAGGTAGGTAGATAGATAAATACAGATAGGTAGGTAGGTAGGTAGATAGATAGAGATAGGTAGGTAGGTAGATAGATAGATAG
This sequence comes from Crotalus helleri, assembly GCA_024509115.1. Taxonomy (NCBI): domain Eukaryota; kingdom Metazoa; phylum Chordata; class Lepidosauria; order Squamata; family Viperidae; genus Crotalus; species Crotalus helleri. Next base: position 274,360 of record JAKSXO010000032.1, read on the forward strand.
AGATAGGTAGGTAGGTAGATTGATAGATACAGATAGGTAGGTAGGTAGATAGATAGATACAGATAGGTAGGTAGCTAGATAGATAAATACAGATAGGTAGGTAGGTAGATAGATAGATACAGATAGGTAGGTAGGTAGATTGATAGATACAGATAGGTAGGTAGGTAGATAGATAGATAGAGATAGCTAGGTAGGTAGATAGATAGATACAGATAAATAGGTAGGTAGATTGATAGATACAGATAGGTAGGGAGGTAGATAGATAAATACAGATAGGTAGGTAGGTAGATCGATAAATACAGATAGGTAGGTAGGTAGATAGATAGATAGACAGAGATAGGTAGGTAGGTAGATAGATAGATAGAGATAGGTAGGTAGGTAGATTGATAGATACAGATAGGTAGGTAGGTAGATAGATAGAGATAGGTAGGTAGGTAGGTAGATAGATAGAGATAGGTAGGTAGGTAGGTAGGTAGATAGAGATAGGTAGGTAGGTAAATTGATAGATACAGATAGGTAGGTAGATAGATAGATAGATAGATAGATAGAGATAGGTAGGTAGGTAAATTGATAGATACAGATAGGTAGGTAGATAGATAGATAGATAGATAGATAGATAGATAGATAGATAGATAGATAGATAGATAGATAGATAGATAGATAGATAGATAGATAGATAGATAGATAGATAGATAGATAGATAGATAGATAGAGATAGGTAGGTAGGTAAATTGATAGATACAGATAGGTAGGTAGGTAGATAGATAGATAGAGATAGGTAGGTAGGTAGATAGATAAATACAGATTGGTAGGTAGGTAGATAGATAGATAGAGATGGGTAGGTAGGTAGATTGATAGATACAGATAGGTAGGGAGGTAGATAGATAAATACAGATAGGTAGGTAGGTAGATAGATAGATAGAGATAGGTAGGTAGGTAGATTGATAGATAGACATAGGTAGGTAGGTAGATTGATAGATACAGATAGGTAGATAGATAGATAGATACAGATAGGTAGGTAGGTAGATAGATAGATAGAGAGAGGTAGGTAGGTAGATAGATAAATACAGATAGGTAGGTAGATAGGTATATAGATAGAGATAGGTAGGTAGGTAGATAGATAGATAGATAGATAGAGATAGGTAGATAGGTAGGTAGATAGATAGAGATAGGTAGGTAGGTAGATAGATAGATAGAGATAGGTAGGTAGGTAGATTGATAGATACAGATAGGTAGGTAGGTAGATAGATAGATAGAGATAGGTAGGTAGGTAGGTAGATAGATAGAGATAGGTAGGTAGGTAGATAGATACAGATAGGTAGGTAGGTAGATAGATAGAGATAGGTAGGTAGGTAGATTGATAGATACAGATAGGTAGGTAGGTAGATAGATAGAGATAGGTAGGTAGGTAGATAGATAGATAGAGATAGGTAGGTAGGTAGATTGATAGATACAGATAGGTAGGTAGGTAGATAGATAAATACAGATAGGTAGGTAGGTAGATCGATAGATACAGATAGGTAGGTAGGTAGATAGATAAATACAGATCGGTATGTAGGTAGATAGATAGATAGAGATAGGTAGGTAGGTAGATTGATAGATACAGATAGGAAGGTAGGTAGATAGATAAATACAGATAGGTAGGTAGGTAGGTAGGTAGATAGATAGAGATAGGTAGGTAGGTAGATAGATAGATAGAGATAGGTAGGTAGGTAGATTGATAGATACAGATAGGTAGGTAGGTAGGTAGATAGATACAGATAGGTAGGTAGGTAGGTAGGTAGATAGATAGAGATAGGTAGGTAGGTAGGTAGATAGATAGAGATAGGTAGGGAGGTAGGTAGATAGATACAGATAGGTAGCTAGGTAGATAGATAGATAGAGATAGGTAGGTAGGTAAATTGATAGATACAGATAGGTAGGTAGGTAGATAGATAGATAGAGATAGGTAGGAAGGTAGATAGATAGATAGATAGACATAGGTAGGTAGGTAGATAGATAGATACAGATAGGTAGGTAGGTAGATTGATAGATAGAGATAGGTAGGTAGATAGATAGATAGATACAGATAGGTAGGTAGGTAGATAGATAGATAGAGATAGGTAGGTAGGTAGGTAGATAGATAGAGATAGGTAGGTAGGTAGATAGATAGATAGAGATAGGTAGGTAGGTAGATTGATAGATACAGATAGGTAGGTAGGTAGATAGATACAGATAGGTAGGTAGGTAGATAGATAGATACTGATATGTAGGAAGGTAGGTAGACAGATAGAGATAGGTAGGTAGGTAGGTAGGTAGATAGATAGAGATAGGTAGGTAGGTAAGTAGAGATAGTTAGGTAGGTAGGTAGATAGAAAGAGATAGTTAGGTAGGTAGGTAGATAGATAGAGATAGGTAGGTAGGTAGATAGATAAATACAGATAGGTAGGTAGGTCGATAGATAGAGATAGGTAGGTAGGGCGATAGATAGAGATAGGTAGGTAGGTAGGTAGATAGATAGAGATAGGTAGGTAGGTAGGTAGGTAGAGATAGGTAGGTAGGTAGGTAGATAGATAGAGATAGGTAGGTAGGTAGATAGATAGATAGATAGATAGAGATAAGTAGATAGGTAGATAGATAGATAGAGATAGGTAGGTAGGTAGATAGATAGATAGACATAGGTAGGTAGGTAGATTGATAGATACAGATAGGTAGGTAGGTAGATAGATAGATACAGATAGGTAGGTAGGTAGATAGATAAATACAGATTGGTAGGTAGGTAGGTAGATAGATAGAGATAGGTATGTAGGTAGATAGATAGATAGAGATAGGTAGGTAGGTAGATTGATAGATACAGATAGGTAGGTAGGTAGATAGATAAATACAGATAGGTTGGTAGGTAGATAGATAGATAGACATAGGTAGGTAGGTAGATTGATAGATACAGATAGGTAGGTAGGTAGATAGATAGATACAGATAGGTAGGTAGGTAGATGGATAGATAGAGATAGGTAGGTAGGTAGATAGATAAATACAGATAGGTAGGTAGGTAGGTAGATAGATAGAGATAGGTAGGTAGGTAGATAGATAGATAGAGATAGGTAGGTAGATAGATTGATAGATACAGATAGGTAGGTAGGTAGATAGATAGATACAGATAGGTAGGTAGGTAGATAGATAGATAGAGATAGGTAGGTAGGTAGATAGATAGATAGACATAGGTAGGTAGGTAGATTGATAGATACAGATAGGTAGGTAGTAAGATAGTTAGATACAGATAGGTAGGTAGGTAGATAGATAGATAGAGATAGGTAGGAAGGTAGATAGATAAATACAGATTGGTAGGTAGGTAGGTAGATAGATAGAGATAGGTATGTAGGTAGATAGATAGATAGAGATAGGTAGGTAGGTAGATTGATAGATACAGATAGGTAGGTAGGTAGATAGATAGATACATATAGGTAGGTAGGTAGATGGATAGATAGAGATAGGTAGGTAGGTAGATAGATAAATACAGATAGTTAGGTAGGTAGGTAGATAGATAGATAGATAGATAGATAGATAGATAGATAGATAGATAGATAGATAGATAGATAGATAGATAGATAGAGATAGGTAGGTAGGTAGATTGATAGATACAGATAGGTAGGTAGGTAGATAGATAGATACAGATAGGTAGGTAGGTAGATAGATAAATACAGATAGGTAGGTAGGTAGATAGATAGATAGAGATAGGTAGGTAGGTAGATTGATAGATACAGATAGGTAGGTAGGTAGATAGATACAGATAGGTAGGTAGGTAGATAGATAGATAGAGATAGGTAGGAAGGTAGATAGATAAATACATATAGGTAGGTAGGTAGGTAGATAGATAGAGATAGGTAGGTAGGTAGATAGATACATAGAGATAGGTAGGTAGGTAGGTAGATAGATAGAGATAGGTAGGTAGGTAGATAGATACATAGAGATAGGTAGGTAGGTAGATTGATAGATACAGATAGGTAGGTAGGTAGATAGATATATACAGATAGGTAGATAGATAGATAGATAGATACAGATAGGTAGGTAGGTAGATAGATAGATAGAGAGAGGTAGGTAGATAGATAGATAAATACAGATAGGTAGGTAGGTAGATAGATAGATAGAGAGAGGTAGGTAGGTAGATAGATAAATACAGATAGGTAGGTAGATAGGTATATAGATAGAGATAGGTAGGTAGGTAGATAGATAGATAGATAGAGATAGGTAGGTAGGTAGATAGATAGATACAGATAGGTAGATAGATAGATAGATAGATAGATACAGATAGGTAGGTAGGTAGATAGATAGATAGAGAGAGGTAGGTAGGTAGATAGATAAATACAGATAGGTAGGTAGATAGGTATATAGATAGAGATAGGTAGGTAGGTAGATAGATAAATACAGATAGGTAGGTAGATAGGTATATAGATAGAGATAGGTAGGTAGGTAGATAGATAGATAGATAGATAGATAGATAGATAGATAGATAGATAGATAGATAGATAGATAGATAGATAGATAGATAGATAGATAGATAGATAGAGATAGGTAGGTAGGTAGATAGATAGATACAGATAGGTAGATAGATAGATAGATAGATAGATAGATAGATACAGATAGGTAGGTAGGTAGATAGATAGATAGAGAGAGGTAGGTAGGTAGATAGATAAATACAGATAGGTAGGTAGATAGGTATATAGATAGAGATAGGTTGATAGGTAGGTAGATAGATAGAGATAGGTAGGTAAGTAGATAGATAGATACAGATAGGTAGGTAGGCAGATTGATAGATACAGATAGCTAGGTAGGTAGATATATAAATACAGATAGGTAGGTAGGTAGATAGATAGATACAGATAGGTAGGTAGGTAGATAGATAAATACAGATAGGTAGGAAGGTAGATAGATAGATAGAGATAGGTAGGTAGGTAGATTGATAGATACAGATAGGTAGGTAGGTAGATAGATAAATACAGATAGGTAGGTAGGTAGGTAGATAGATAGAGATAGGTAGGTAGGTAGATAGATAAATACAGATAGGTAGGTAGGTAGGTAGATAGATAGAGATAGGTAGGTAGGTAGATAGATAGATAGAGATAGGTAGGTAGGTAGATTGATAGATACAGATAGGTAGGTAGGTAGATAGATAGATACAGATAGGTAGGTAGCTAGATAGATAAATACAGATAGGTAGGTAGATAGGTATATAGATAGAGATAGGTAGGTAGGTAGATAGATAGATAGATAGAGATAGGTAGGTAGGTAGATAGATAGATACAGATAGGTAGATAGATAGATAGATAGATAGATACAGATAGGTAGGTAGGTAGATAGATAGATAGAGAGAGGTAGGTAGGTAGATAGATAAATACAGATAGGTAGGTAGATAGGTATATAGATAGAGATAGGTTGATAGGTAGGTAGATAGATAGAGATAGGTAGGTAAGTAGATAGATAGATACAGATAGGTAGGTAGGCAGATTGATAGATACAGATAGCTAGGTAGGTAGATATATAAATACAGATAGGTAGGTAGGTAGATAGATAGATACAGATAGGTAGGTAGGTAGATAGATAAATACAGATAGGTAGGTAGGTAGATAGATAGATAGAGATAGGTAGGTAGGTAGATTGATAGATACAGATAGGTAGGTAGGTAGATAGATAAATACAGATAGGTAGGTAGGTAGGTAGATAGATAGAGATAGGTAGGTAGGTAGATAGATAAATACAGATAGGTAGGTAGGTAGGTAGATAGATAGAGATAGGTAGGTAGGTAGATAGATAGATAGAGATAGGTAGGTAGGTAGATTGATAGATACAGATAGGTAGGTAGGTAGATAGATAGATACAGATAGGTAGGTAGCTAGATAGATAAATACAGATAGGTAGGTAGGTAGATAGATAGATAGAGATAGGTAGGTAGGTAGATTGATAGATACAGATAGGTAGGTAGGTAGATAGATAGATAGAGATAGCTAGGTAGGTAGATAGATAGATACAGATAAATAGAGATAGGTAGGTAGGTAGGTAGATTGATAGATACAGATAGGTAGGTAGGTAGATAGATACAGATAGGTAGGTAGGTAGATAGATAGATAGAGATAGGTAGGTAAGTACATAGATAGATACAGATAGGTAGGTAGGCAGATTGATAGATACAGATAGCTAGGTAGGTAGATAGATAAATTCAGATAGGTAGGTAGGTAGATAGATAGATACAGATAGGTAGGTAGGTAGATAGATAGATAGAGATAGGTAGGTAAGTAGATAGATAGATACAGATAGGTAGGTAGGCAGATTGATAGATACAGATAGCTAGGTAGGTAGATAGATAAATACAGATAGGTAGGTAGGTAGATAGATAGATACAGATAGGTAGGTAGGTAGATAGATAGATAGAGATAGGTAGGTAGGTAGGTAGATAGATAGAGATAGGTAGGTAGGTAGATAGATAGATAGAGATAGGTAGGTAGGTAGATTGATAGATACAGATAGGTAGGTAGGTAGATAGATACAGATAGGTAGGTAGGTAGATAGATAGATACTGATATGTAGGAAGGTAGGTAGATAGATAGAGATAGGTAGGTAGGTAGGTAGGTAGATAGATAGAGATAGGTAGGTAGGTAGGTAGAGATAGTTAGGTAGGTAGGTAGATAGAAAGAGATAGTTAGGTAGGTAGGTAGAGATAGTTAGGTAGGTAGGTAGATAGAAAGAGATAGTTAGGTAGGTAGGTAGATAGATAGATAGAGATAGGTAGGTAGGTAGATAGATAAATTCAGATAGGTAGGTAGGTCGATAGATAGAGATAGGTAGGTAGGGCGATAGATAGAGATAGGTAGGTAGGTAGGTAGATAGATAGAGATAGGTAGGTAGGTAGGTAGATAGAGATAGGTAGGTAGGTAGGTAGATAGATAGAGATAGGTAGGTAGATAGATAGATAGAGATAAGTAGATAGGTAGATAGATAGATAGAGATAGGTAGGTAGGTAGATAGATAGATAGACATAGGTAGGTAGGTAGACTGATAGATACAGATAGGTAGGTAGGTAGATAGATAGATACAGATAGGTAGGTAGGTAGATGGATAGATAGAGATAGGTAGGTAGGTAGATAGATAAATACAGATAGGTAGGTAGGTAGGTAGATAGATAGAGATAGGTAGGTAGGTAGATAGATAGATAGAGATAGGTAGGTAGATAGATTGATAGATACAGATAGGTAGGTAGGTAGATAGATAGATACAGATAGGTAGGTAGGTAGATAGATAGATAGAGATAGGTAGGTAGGTAGATAGATAGATAGACATAGGTAGGTAGGTAGATTGATAGATACAGATAGGTAGGTAGGTAGATAGTTAGATACAGATAGGTAGGTAGGTAGATAGATAGATAGAGATAGGTAGGAAGGTAGATAGATAAATACAGATTGGTAGGTAGGTAGGTAGATAGATAGAGATAGGTATGTAGGTAGATAGATAGATAGATAGATAGACATAGGTAGGTAGATTGATAGATACAGATAGGTAGATAGGTAGATAGATAGATACAGATAGGTAGGTAGATGGATAGATAGAGATAGGTAGGTAGGTAGATAGATAAATACAGATAGGTAGGTAGGTAGGTAGATAGATAGAGATAGGTAGGTAGGTAGATAGATAGATACATATAGGTAGGTAGGTAGATGGATAGATAGAGATAGGTAGGTAGGTAGGTAGATAGATAAATACAGATAGGTAGGTAGGTAGGTAGATAGATAGATAGAGATAGGTAGGTAGGTAGATTGATAGATACAGATAGGTAGGTAGGTAGATAGATAGATACAGATAGGTAGGTAGGTAGATAGATAAATACAGATAGGTAGGTAGGTAGATAGATAGATAGAGATAGGTAGGTAGGTAGATTGATAGATACAGATAGGTAGGTAGGTAGATAGATACAGATAGGTAGGTAGGTAGATAGATAGATAGAGATAGGTAGGAAGGTAGATAGATAAATACATATAGGTAGGTAGGTAGATAGATAGAGATAGGTAGGTAGGTAGATAGATACATAGAGATAGGTAGGTAGGTAGATTGATAGATACAGATAGGTAGGTAGGTAGATAGATAGATACAGATAGGTAGGTAGGTAGATAGATAAA